>OZ038382.1:10935083-10988338 GCA_964036045.1 Eutreptiella sp. 'Long Island Sound 2002' | reverse complement strand
GGGACCCCTTTCCCAAAACCCCCTCCCCCCCTCCCCAGACCAAAGTGACCATAGTGGGAAAAAACGAAAATTTACATCTGGTCAGGCCATTTTTGGTACACCAAGTTTTGGGTCCAAAACCCCCTCCCCCCCTCCCCCCCCCCTACTCAAAAGAAGCCCTGCCCCCCCCCCCCCCCCCTCCTCCGCTCCAATGCGGGCCTGGGGACGCCCCTCCCCCTTCGGTGCACCCTCAGGCCCGCGTGGTCGTGCCCAACGTCGTCGACAACGAGACGGAGGAGATGCTGGGCCCGTTTCAGGGACCGGAGGCCGCGGACACGGCGTCGACCTTCCGCTGCCCCGTGTACCAGACGGGGCAGCTGCTGCACGAGCAGTGGGCCTGCCAGACCCGCAACAGCGCGGAGGCCCTCCCGGCGGCCCCGCTGGAGTACGTGTGCAGTACGACGCTGCCGGTGGCGGACAGGCACAGCGGCCCGCGGTTCGGGAGCTACGGCACTGCTATTCTGTGCCCCGAGTGGGAGTGCTGAGGGGCGTGGGGGGGGCAGTCGTTGTTTGGGGGGGGGGGACGTTTTTTGTGTGCGTTGGGCCCCACCCACACTTTTCGCAGTGCGCTTTGGGCCCGGCCGGCCCTTGTCGTGCCCCCCCCCCCCCTCTCCTCTCCCCTCCCCCCTTCGTCACTGGAGTGCATTACCTCTGGTTTGCATTTGTCTGTTTTTTAATCAGGTCTTCCCCCCCCCCCCCGCGATTCGAAGACTGTGACGCTTGTGACAGATGAATTCTTTGTACTATCATCATGATTTGTTTATAGCATATCCACCAGAACTGATGCAGTGTGAATGATCATTGCGCCGCGATTCGAAGACTGCCACGGAAGGTCCCCGTGTTGCTTGCCCCCCCTTTCTGTACACTCCCCTGTGTACACATTTCCTGTGCACACCCCCGGTACTCATCCCCTGTACACGCAATGACTGAAGCTGCGGCCCTTTTGGCCTTCACCGATGTTCGAAAAAGGCTTGGGACCCCAGTTCTCTGAGAGCTCGCAGCTGTTTTCTTGGGACCTAAAAGCACCGTCCCCCCTTCCCCGCAGCCCCCCCCAAACACGTGGAACGTGACCCGTGACTAGGGCTCAGCACAAGAGCCCCCTGCCCCAATGTTTACAGAGGGGGGGGGGGGGTCTGAGCGAAGGTTAATGCCGTATGGATCCTTAATGTCTTGACCACCACAACCCGCCGCCGATGGAGAAACAGAAATGGTGGGGTCAAGACAGCGGCTTGGCGGACCTTCATGAGAAGAAGGAGAAGACCGACACTGCATCATGCGGTGAAGGATAAACGGGTGACTGTCCTGGGCCCCGTAAAGCAACCAGAGATGGACTTTATGTCACACAGGGGGTTCGGTTGGGGATAATTTTGTGGGAAAAGTTCCGCTTTAAGGAAGATGGCGAAACTTTCCCCTTGGCAACATCCCCCCCCCCCCCCCCCGGCACGAAACTTTCCCCGGCGAAATAATCCCTGTACCCCCCCCCCCCTCTGTATTCCTCCCAATCTCCCAGTCTCTACCACGTCGTATCCCCATTTCTTGATATTCCTCTCCTCAATCTGACTCCCTGGCCCCTCCTGCGGATGGTGCCCTAAAGCAACTCTTACCACCCCCTCTCTCACCCCTTTTCCTGCCTTTCTAACCCTCCTGAAACCGGGGGGCAGGGCTGTCCTGAAGAAGCCAGATTTTTTTTTGTTAAGGACAGCCCTTAAGGACAGCCTCCAGGGACCACCAACCGCCAACCTCCAACCGCTGCAATCGCCAACCGCTACCAACTGCCACCAACCGCCAACCGCCAACCGCCAACCCCCACCAACCTCCAACTGCCGCCAACCGCCACCAACCGCCAACCTTTGAAGTAGAGAAGGTCCCATGACCAGGAGGCAGAGAGCGTCCCCGTGAACGTTCGTTTCTGTTCGCATTACGAATGTTTTTTTTCTGTTTCACCTTAAGGACACCCCTGGGGGCGGGGGGGGGCTTGAGAGGACAGGACCAGGCCATTGCTGAGTATCCCCTCCCCCAAATGAAGCAGCCAGCCCCCATTCCCCCCAGAGCTAACCTCAACCCACCTGCAGGTCACACAAAAGACGTGGCATTCCACGCCGGATGTTCTCCACGTTCCCCTGCCAGGCTGCATGGACCCCCCCCCCCCCCTCCCTCCGACACCGCGCTTGTTTGGGGTCCAGGGGGGGGGAGAAAAGCAGTAGCACAGAACTGGACTGGACGTGTTGGCTGTGGCTCATGCAACCCCTCTGTTCAGGCAACTTGGAGTGTCCATTTACCTGCCCATTGACCATTGACCACCATTCATCTTCAGGGGAGGGGGCTTGCTAGTCCCAAACGGCGTGGGCCTTGCTTCAAACTACAGCACGGGGAGTTTTGGGGGTCAAAGGCATGTCTCTCTCTCTTTGGGGTGGCAGATTGATGGACAAGACCCCCCCCCCTCCTTTCCCATGAGCTACATGGCAACCAATGAGCCTTTGTGGACCCCCCCCCTAAGCCCTCCGCAACTGTTCGCTCAATGTGAGAAAAACTGTATGACAGCCCAGTGCCTCAAGAGTGAATTGATTCCGGTAAGCACCCGGTGGAGGGCTCTGTTGAACACTGTTGGTCTGCCAGCCAGACCTGTCTGTCATCTTTCCTTCTTCATACACGCTTTTGCGCGCCGAGTGCGCACAGCTTTGGCTGCAACCTACTCTCAACATCATCCCTGTACATATTTTATGCTGAGCTGTGTTTTACCCCCCCCCCCCCCCCTCCCCCCGCTGGGGTCCTGTATTAATTGTGTGTTACACAAGGCCAGGGGTTTCCATTTTTGGGACAGGGGTTACCCATTCTGCCCGCACAGTTTGTCGAAAAAGGGCGAGGGGCACATGGCTTTTGCAAAAGGGGGCTGAGGGGGGGAGGGGCCATAAGGGTTGGTAGTTTCCCGTAGCCACCCGGACCACTACTTGTGGGCCACTTCTGATTCTTTCCCCCGCTCTGAAGATTTTGGGACCCCCCAGGGCGTGTGTAAACGCGAGTGTAAAAAAGATTTACATAAAGAATATAAAAAATATATACATTTTTTTTTCGAGTGTCAGAGTGTTAGATGCAGCCCAAAACTGAGCACCACCGGGTGTGCAGGTCCCGCCCCCCTTACAGGGGGAGGAATTATTAAGAAGCTGAGAAAATTGATGTGGACAAATTTGGAAGCCCTCCCTACTACCGAATATTTCCTTCAATTCTAAGGATGCCATGTGCCAAAATGACCGACTATCCAGAGCCCATCAGGAAATAACAGCAACCATCCACTGGGAAACAACTACAAGGACCTTACACCTAAAATTTCCTTCAGGAGTAGTACCAAATTTTCCCCCTCTAATTTTGGCCCTCAAAAACACCCCCTCAAATTAACCCCCCCCCCCCCCCCCGCCTTCCTGGTTAGTGGAACTCTGCCAACCAGCCGTCATTGAATCATCACTCATCACATCCCAACTGCACCTGAGCACGCCACCCTATTGCAACAACACCCTGATCTTTGGAAGTGTTGTGTTCGTCGTTGTCCTATTTGTCACAGTGAAGGTTCCCTGCCAATACGCCTGGAATGCAAGCACCAACACGTGAGACTGTTGATGAACATGTTGATCAGACGTCGCACTGCAGGTGTACTCAAGGTAGGAAGGTAAGTGGCTCCTTCGTCGACTACACTCCCTGTCTTTGACAGGGGAAGAAGCTCTGGTATATTCTGAGAGTGTACTTAGATTCCGAGACTGTCTCGTACTGTTGCAGCTTTGTCAAAAAACAAGAGACTGTTGATGTTTGTCCACCACTGAGCCAGTGCTGCAGCCTCGTTTGGTAAGAGGTGTATTTCGCGCTGCCACTCGTCATAGAACAGAGCACAAGGGTGTCACAGGAAATGCGCCCCACATCCCTTCATGGGACATCTCACTTTCACCCTAACCCTCAGCTTCTCAGTCTTCCCTTACCCTCAGCCTCACCCTCACCTTTCGCAGCCCCATCCATGTATGCACAGTGCATTATTCCAGAAGCTGCGCCAGTGCACTGGGATGAGGTTGGTGTACCAAATGTCATGGGACGAAACATTTTTTTTCGACAATCTCAAGCCAGCCCACACCAACCAGGATTGTGAGCTTTGCAGTCATCCTCTTGACAGTGTTTACAGATGCTGGTTGCAGGGCAGTTGCGATGGCAGAAGGAATTGGGTGGAAGTCCCGCAATTGCTAGTTTTGGGGTTGCAACCACCGAATAGAAGTGTTAAGCCATCTGCAAGTACCCCTTTGCCATAGGGAAAAGCTTTAAGTCTGGTTGTTGCGATGGTTGGGCCGTGCACAGTGCACACACCGTGCGAGGTATCCCTGAAGGATGCCAAATGACAGAGCTCACCAGAACACCTGTGCCTTTTGTGCATCTACAAGAAACTCTATCCTGCAAACTCCCCCTCTTGTTGAAGCACGGGCCAACTGCCTGGCCGAACCCCGAAGTCTGATGGCATCCCCATGTTGGCCATCTACAAATGACAATGGCCATATACAGTAGTCACCACTGTGGAACCTCTCCAGCAAAGATCCAGTCTAACTGTCATGACGGTCACAAGCATAAAGCAGGTCACACTGTGCACCGCTGCAGGTACCCAACAAGAGCCCAGCAAGGGCTTGTCAGGCCCCACAGATAAAGCATAGTCCCTCTGCTTGGAAAAATGGAGGTGGACGCATGCAAAGAGCCTCACTGAAGCTAAACCTAATCCCTCTCCCTCCTTCTTTCAGTCCCTCCTTCCCTTGCTTCTCCCTCCTCCTAGCGCGAGAGGCATCCCATTTGTTTGACAAATATCAGAATTTCTTTAATAGGAAATGGGTGCTTTTGGCCAACTACAAAGCATTCATCCCCCAGCCCCCCCAGCAAGACCTGAACGACAACACCAGCACTCAGAGAACAGCCGTGATCCGATCAACCTTCCACTGCCAGAGTTGTGCAAAAGTGTGCTCCACTTACCAGCCACTTACTTCGTCATATTCTTGCTACCAATCACTCAATTTCTTCCCCAATGAGGAACCACAGTGCGGATGCATCCCTTCTCTGCCCCACCATGTAGACCAAACTCAATATCAAGAAAATCGTCCAATTGACAGTAAGGCCCATGGAGGAGTGATTGTGGCTACGCAACCCAAGCTGTATCAAGTAGGCCATTCCAATGAAAGGGATGGGAAGGGGCTACGTCTCCCCTACTTTCTTGGGGGCCTGTAAATCACGAAACATAATTGCATCATGGAAGTAGAGAACACAAATGAACGTTTGCCCGGTGCGCGCCACGCGCACTATTTTTGTACCAAATATCTCGATTTTAGCCCCAGCCCTCCTCATGAGAAGCCCTATGACCAGACCAGAATCCACCCCAAACCCTTCCCTGTAGAGCACACAACCAAATCTGTGAATTACACTTGCTCAACACATGTGACATGTATTGTGCCTTATAAATCACCTTGAAGAGAGGTTGTTAGATCAAGCGGAGGAGCATCTCGTGTGGCAGCTCAGTTGCTTACATCGGTGCTCTTCCAAAAATGAGGGGGAACGTGTTCCCATGGTCCATAAGGGGAGTGACAAAGTGGCCTCAGAATACAAAATTGTGCAAAATGCAACAAATTACAGGCTGATTGATGCAACTTATTTGGACCACCAAGCTAGACGTCCCCACCAAACCTCAATACCACAAATGAGCAAACGATCGCTCAATCCATACCCTGCACTATCCATGTGCATCATTGTATGATTGTTGTCAGCCCTCAAAGTGTCATTCTGTCTCCCCATAAAAGGGACAATGACATGCACCCAGCCCTTGTATGCCATCATAGCCCCCAACCTCAAAATCAAAGAAATCGCCTTGTGTGCAAGAGTGTCCATACCCATCCCATATCAAGATATCGGCAGATGTCCCAAACGGCAATCCATGCAGTATTAGCCAACATATCAACAACAACAGTGACCTTGTAAACATGTGACGCACATTTGGGATTCCAAAAAATTATCACTCCAATACCATCTGATGGAATGGATAGAATTGGTAAAATAGGTCATCAGAAAAGAAAATGGGGACACTAGTTGAAAGATTCAACCTTTCAGCCCACTGAATTTCCTCCACAACATGGTTCAAATATTCTCAAACACGCACCACGCTTTGCCGCCAAACAAACTCCAAACAGTTTTCAGTGTGCAATGGAACACTGAAATGCCTTTGTAACCCCAACCATCTTGGAGAAATTTGACATCAAAATGGCTAAATGTCCCACGCCTTCTCAGTTTTCCCAATACGGGGAGGAATCACCATGGTTGCTTAAAAGAGTGTTGGTCAGGGAAATTTCAGCCTAAAAAGATGACTGGAACATGCTAACGTTCCCTCACAAAATGCCAAAACTACCATGCAGGGGAAAGGTTGCCATGTGCTCAAAATTTCTCTCACAGCACCTCATGGAACATCACCCAACCAAAAAAACATGGATCAAGTAAATTATATACATAAAAGTGCATGGTGCACCACAGTGTATGCATTGTGTGTCCCACCCACACCCCTAGTTTGTCATTCATATGGTCAAATTCTTTGGTGTGCTTTGTCATGTAATGAAAAGGCACGAAGCCCCTCGCTGTTGATCATTGTCTTGTTGCGCAGGTTTTCTTCATGCAATGCTGCGATTTTTGGCACCCAAGCCCAAAATAAATGACCACTAGGAGAAGATTTCCAAGATGGTTCGTGATCTCAAGGCTATCAGCCCATGCTTTTGGTGAATATGGAAACTGCGGTGCTTTTTTGGTGCTCCCCTGAGGCCTCCCTGCAGGCAGCACTGGTATTGTGATTGAAATTCACCGTCCGTCTGTCCTTACTACCAAAAACACATGGGCTGCACAAGGGAACAGGACTGATGTGTAGAGGTTTATTACGTTGGTTTCACAGTGCAGTCCAGCATTGGGATGATGATCCTGCATCCACAGCATGCATTTTTCCTGGAAAGTGCACTGTGCCCACACTGTGCTGTGCAGGGATGCTCCGTTTGTTCCTGGAACAGTGAACTAGAGAAGGAATGCAGTGACTCCCCAAATCCGCTGCGAGAAGCAAAGCTGCCCCCCTGTCGCAAGGACCTGGCTGCAGCCCAGAGCGCTTTGGTTGACAATATTGTGACAAAGCGATTGATACCCCCTGAAGCAGTAATTTGGAATCATGCAAGATGCTACCCACGACTTCACTGACACAATATGCACAACCTTGTTTGTGGCATATTTGGCCCACTTTGGGGAATTTTGCTACTTCCGCAGACTCTTTTCTCGTCCACGTGAATGAGTATACAAGCGATGGAAGTGCATTTCCCCATCATGCTCAACATGTGTGCATATTCTGCATCATGGGTGTATTTGCAAGTTGAGTAGCACGTTGGTTTGGCATGGTGATTTGTTGTGCCACATGTGTGGAGATATGTCTCATACTGCATTATTCCCCCTTGCTGGCCCCGATTATCCATGATTACCATCTACTTTCATCATACATGATATGTGTGACATGTGACATATGTGACTGGTCACTTTCAGATTCCCACCTTAAGATAGGGAAAATTGGCACTCGGCATGATTAATCGACACTATTAAGTGTGTTGTCCCGTGTGTAGCGTAGTTTTGGTTGTGGTTGTGGTTGTGGTTGCATTGTGTTGTGTTGTGTACCCCAGGATCCAGGCTCGTTTGGCGGTTTCTGGCCCTGCTTGGAGTTGGCTGTGGCGCAGCAGGCGATTGTACTGCAGCATACTGAGCTGAGAGGACTCCCACCGGGAAGCTGCGTTCTTGTCTAAAGTGCAGTGCTATGGGGGGACGAGAAATGCGCTTTGTCTCTGCTGTTGCGCCTCTCAGTGTCCATTGTTGTCCACCATGACCGCACTGTCTACTTCGAGCTGCGGCGGGAAATCCTACTACTCCACGCTGGATGGACGAGTTGCTGGGGGTGCCCCCAACACCCAGACCCAGACGTGGAGTGCCGCAGTGGTGGGGTTGGTCGTGGCAAGTGCAATGACGCTCGGCGTGTGGGGCGCCTCGGCGCAGCACCGTTCCAGCAGCAACTGGGCCGCCTCTGCCACTGCACGGCCCATTGCAGCGGCACACCCCACTGCGACCGCCCCCTGGTCAACGGCAAGCGCGCGCCTCCCAAGCAATAACCTCCGCCTGAGAGCCCAGACCCTTCCTGCGAGCGAAGTGGAGGTCGATGCGGCTGAGCCCCACGCAGCGTACGGCCACCACCAACAGATGCTGCGCCCTGTCCAGCAGCCTGTTGTGCATCCCGTTCTCGCGTGGTTGGGAACACTCTCCCTGACCATCGGCTGGATCCTCTTCCGCCGCGGCATCGAGAACTCATGGCGCATGGCGGCCGCCGGGGAAACCGATTCCTCCACCGAGACCCCGGCCGCCCCGGCCAACAAGTTTGCAGCCAAGCCCAAGAGCTCTTTTGCCCCCAAGCCCAAAGACCCCTTCGCCGCGCCCAAGCCCATGAAGCCCCCCTCGGACAGCCCACTTTCGCAGGCGGCGGTGCCCAAGAAGAGCCCTTTCGCGCAGCCGTCGTCTGCCGCCAAGAACCCCTTCGGCGGTGCCTCGGGTGCCTCTGGCGGCAAGAGCCCGTTCACCTCAAGCCCCACTGTTACGCCTCCCACTGCAGGAGGGGCCCCCAAAAGCCCGTTTGTCTCCCCCCCTGCCGGCAGCAAGAGCCCGTTTGCAACCCCCGGTGCTGCGGCCGCTCCCGGCTCCAAAAACCCCTTTGCAGGGGCACCGGCTCCTTCTGCGGGCACCAAGAACCCTTTCGCCGCCAGCGATGCGGCCGGTGCCGCAAAAAGCCCCTTCACCGCAGGATCACCTGCACCTGCGAAGATGACGTCCAATCCCTTTTCGAAGTCGCTGGGCACCCAAAACGAGCCCAATTTTGCTGATATTGAGGAGCTAGAGAAGGAAGGCCCCGGTGAGGGACTGGATCTGGCCAAGATCATCGGTAGCATCACATGGGACGATGTCATCAGACAATCTCTTGGTCTCGTGACCTATTTTTTGATGATTGGTTTGGTTGTTGTGACGTATCAAGTGGTGAATTGGACCGGCGCCATTCGGATTGGTTAGGATAGGATCAGTCTCTCCAGCCTCAGCAGGGCCATCCTTAATGGGTGACATTCTTCCTTCTTATATTGCTTACGGACAGCTTTTTTGCACAGATTTTCTGACAAAGCTTTGGCCCCAAGACTGATTTTTTTGGTTGTCTTTTTGGTTTTTGTTTCGTTGGTGTGTGGCCTACACACAGTATGCTGCTGACTGTCGCTGAGAGTTGTTGTTTACCCCTGTTTTTCCGGAATTGTGGGTGCTTCTGAGGGTGGATTTGCAAGTTTCAAAGTTTTCGTCCTGCATTTTTGTCTTGCATCTGCATAGTGCAGAGACATCGATGGTGTAGGAATATGGTTATATATCAGCAACCTCAGTTGCAGGTTGCACGAACAAACATTCAGGACACGCTGAATATTAACCCAAGGCCCCTTCACAGTGCACCATTCCTTCAGGTGCAAGCTGAAAATGGCTTGCAGCAGTGTTACTATGTTGTGGACTTTGGGTTTGGACCATTAACGTGCTAAGTTGTATCAACCCTGATGAACAATTTGATAACATCGAGATGCACAGACGTAGGGGCAGCAAAGAATATCTGGAATTGTGCAGGAAATGCAATGACAATCAAATCAAACCAATTGTTGCCCTGTCTGTGGCCTGGAGAGCCAGCCAAGTATCCTGGACACCTACCCCTCGCCAAATCTACCATGATCAAGGGCGGCTGTGCCTGGCAGCCTCTGCACTTTTTCGAATTTGAGAGTTTAAGCCTTAGCTGAGGTCGGAAGTGCTCAGGGACCCCCTGGACTGCTCCCTTTTGCCCTGATTCGCGAAAGGTTGGTGGGTGACAACCAATCCGAGAACACAGCATGTGGATGAATTTTAACCCATTTCCTGCCCCAAACGCTAACCTCTAAATTCAGGCCTTTTCAGTACATCCACGTGCTGTGGATCCAGACTGGTTTTCGTCAGGTGCAGGGCTCAGGTGCAGTATCTGGTGTTCTTCAGATGGGGCACCCCCCAACCCCCCTCCAGCTTGGCATCAGGAGGCGTTGCACTAGTTTACCCGAACAAATGGAAGCTTCAGTCAATTGACTTCAGAAAGTGGAAGAAGTTCGTTGGTTTGGATGACACCTGTTTTGTAGAGGTACTGTTCATACCTTCAATAGCTGGTTCCAAGTGCAAGTCAACACGGTGGGCCACTTGCTGAGGGCATTGCACATGGCTGCTGGAGCACACATTTCTCCCTGTTTGCTTTCTCTTCTGCGGCTGCAAATGTAGGAGGGGAAGGAAGTCAAAGAAGCAGGAGGCAATTGTGCGTTTGTCTTTTTCAGGTTGGTCACATTTTTTGCAAGACAATGCTTTGGACTTCTTGTGTACAAATGATGGCCTGTTTTGAGACAAAGATATCATGTGTTAGGAGTACTTTGTTAGCAGCATGACACAGCATGACACGCATTAGAACAAAAAAAAATTGTAAGGAGGACGTACCCCCGGCCCCCACCCCGGGGTCCAAACCCCCCACCCCCCCACCCCGGGGTCCAAACCCCCCACCCCCTCCCCTTCTCCCCTTCCAAGTCACCTGAAACATTTTCTTCGGCGCCTTTGGTGGCAATGTTCGATGTGTTCCTTACGGTCATGTTTAGGGTGTGAGTAAGCTGTTCAGATTGAACAGTATGGTTCTATGAAAATGGACTGTCATGAATTGACTGTTTTATTGTGGACACCAATTTTGCCACCAATTTATTGCTTTGTGTTTACCTTGCACTGAGCTTTTTTGACGAGGAGGAGGGCCAACCAAATATGGGGTTTTGTCATGCAAAAAAGCATTTCAAATGCTTTTGGCGACAAATATTTTTGGGAGTCCTGTTGGCAGGGAGGGGGGTCCCTCACCCCGCGCCAGACCCCCATTGGCCCAAACCTCAGGTGTTTTGGGTGATTAAGCGTACCCCTTTTGTACAAGCTATGCAAAAGTTTCCAATTCATACGGTGTTGTGGGATTTCCAAATCACCAACTTGATTTCCATTGGCGCCTCGCAGGATGTTGTAGCAGGCAAGTCAATTTCAATCAATAAAACATCTTGGAATAAAACCCTGTTCCACAGACATTGAGATATCACAAAAATTTTCTTGATCAGGCATTGATAACTACAGCATTGATATTACATGTAGTTGTGTGCAAGCTCGCGTGTGCTCGAGCTCAGTCACCCATGCTAGCTGCTCGAAACCATAACAGTAAGCCCCCCTTTGAGACCTCGGAGAGGTCTCAACCAACGTGGGCGGGCGGGCTGGGGCTCCTACATTGTCGGAAAAAAAAACCGTCGTCCTGCAGGACAATGCATGGAAAAGCACAAAACGTAATGCTGATCTCGACGCAGCCTGATGAATGCGTTGAGATAGCAGAGTTCGTTCTCGATAGCCTGTTGGCAAAACCTGAGAGCAATCCCACTGCTTGACACAAACAAATCAGCTCGAAGTTGTGGGCATGAGCTACATGTCTTTAGCGCTTGCTCGAGGTTTTTGTCGAGATGTGCCTAACCTACCACAACTTCCGCGTGTGGTGAAAGCTGCAACACACGATACCAGGGTACGTATATGCAAGTTTTAACGAATGTCATCCTAGCATTATACGCTAAATCGATACCCATGGCAGTGCAGGGTACCGAACTCAGACCAAAACCCTACAATCAACCAATGTGACTGTCCAACTGACATCTATCGACTTGTACATCTCTTTGACCTGTGAAAACACATCCACATCAAGTGGGGAAATATCCTCAAGGGAACAAGCGACTTAGCACAGCCATATTGCCCGGCAATTTGGTTCCCAAAGCTGTACCCCCGAGCTCTTGACGTGTATTCGACAGGTGGCATTGCCTTCAGCCATTTCCCCTGCAGCCCATGGATAGATATCATGTTGGGCTGATAGGGGTACACAGCTCGGTCATCGAAGACCGCGTTGTGCACAGGTACGCCAGCTTGATGGGCGACCGACTCGAGGGTGGAATTACCAGGTTGCCTATCATTAGGAACCGTGTACTCAAAGATAAAGACGGGTTCCCGAGCGAGAGGTCAATATTGCCCAATAACCAACTGCCCACAGCATTGGCTTGGGTAGAAGACGTAGATGTCCGAACAAGTGTAAGTCGAATCATCCCACGGGCGGTCTTGGGTTGTGACCTAGAAGCAATTGGGTCTCCAATCTTGTCCAACTGTCCGTTGATATCATCGGTGTCAAGGCATGTTAGCAGCAGCATTGAAATTAAACTGCCCAGTGGGGGTATAGTGAAGTGGACCCACAATCCTAAGCACCACAGGTTAAAAAGGTTTTGACAGATCGACACATTGATGTCATTTTACTGGCATGCATGTCATTTGCTGATGCATGATGATCATGATTTGGATGGTCACTGATGCATGATGATCATGATTTGGAAGGTCATTTATACTGATTTTGTATCATTGCAACCCTGTGTCTCTAAGGCTATTGGAGTCGCTTTTACTACTATTTAACACAGTTTCGTGCTATGCGCCCCTCTTTGAGTGGGAGCCTTTGTGGGCTATTGGCGCTATTCATTCTTTTGCTCTTGGTAGGAAATACCCATGGTGGTCACATGTGCACAACACAAATAACAAGCAAAGGGCAATAGAGAAAGCAAACAAGCAAAGCGTGTAAAGTAAACGAAGTGAATGGGAAACTGCGAGTGTAAATAAGTCAGTGGTTTGTCACATACTCTGTGTTTGTACAGCCTCAGTGTGATACAATGAATGAGTCCAAGGTGCAGTGCTTTCTAAGGGGTGCTGGTTAGAGCCTAAATCTTAGTCGTAGCAGAGCGAACGATTCTGAAGGTGTCAACTATACAAAGGCACCTGATTTTGTCTGTGTCTGTCTGTTCTGTCAGTTCTGTGAACAGTTCTGCCTGTTTGAATCTGAACTGTGATAAACAAGACGAGTGACATGGATCCCCCAACCACAACTGAGGCGAAAGAAAAAGACACCCCTACAACAACCTCCAGAGATGAGTCCCTTGAGACCACCTCAGAGTCTGTGAAAGAATACAGGCGAGAGTTAAAGGAAGTCCTTGAATCTAAACCTTCATCCTCAGAAAACCCTACGTCTAAAAGTCTCAACCCTGATCCAGAGGTAAAGGTGCGAGATGTGTCGGGTCCCGACGCAGAGACAGAAGTGCGCGAAGACGCTCGTGAACACGAACCCATGCGCGAAGACGCTCGAGGTGAAAGGCACGAAAGCGTCGACAGGGACGACGCCAAGCACGAAGACGGCAGCGTAGGTGAACCGGAGGAATGGAAGCAAGCAGTTGACTTTGCGAAGGAACTAGCGAGCGAGGGTAAGCTAGAGTGGTTTAGGACCATGATGGCCAGGATTGAGTCAGGGAGAGTGGACGAGAGGAAGGATGAGGATAGGGAGTCGAGAACAACAATGTCCGAGAGGTCAAAGGGGAAGAAGCATGACATAGGTGAGTTCAAGTTTGGAAAACCAGGACCACCTTCCTCACCTCCCACTTCCTCGACAAGTTCTCACACTTCTCGTTCGACAAAGACAAAAAGGTCGACAACCAGTAAAGGTGCGTCCAAGACTCTTTGTCGAAGATGTTGGAGGAACAGAAGAAAATCTCCTGACGTTTAGACGAGTTGGAGGAGTCTGGGAAAAGTCGCATCGAAAGTGACCTGAACACTTCTGCGCTCTCCAAGGTAACAGGACTCCACCAAGAAGGAGCTAAAGATTGCGAGCAAACTGACCTCCGTATAAGTGCATCCAGGTGAGGTACAAGTTGGAGAAGAAGTGGTCGTAGGCGGCGAGGAAGACGGAGAGCAGCGTGGCGGCGACGGCGGCGGTGGCTGCGCGCTGGTGCTCAGGGCCGATGCCCTCCACTTCCACGATCACCTCCACATCCTCAACCTCCAAGAGGCGTTCCTCCTGGGGGAGAGCGGGAGGGCCATGGCGAGGAGGGATTACCCACTCCTCGGGCACAGGAACACTGGGGCCCGGAGGGTCCCAGGTCCACACCCAGTGGACCCCAGCAGGGGTGTGCCGGGGGGCGCGCCGCATGGAGCGGCGGGGCACGCCTGGAAGCGCGGCGCCTCCTGATCCGAACCACAGGGCAGGAGTTGCAGTTGGAGTCTGCAAGATCCAGGCCCCATGGAACGGAACCCACGTCGGCGTGGTCAACCCAGCAGGCCGTCCGTGCTCATACGCCGTGTTGACGTACGACGGCAGCGACGGAGGCGGGTTGCTGGGGAGACGTGGGGTTTGAGGGGCGATTGGCACAGGCACTGCGAAAGCAGCAGCTGGCGCAGTCGCCGGAGGAGAGGCCCAACGGCGGGGCACAATCTTCTTTTTAACCATACTGTTGACAAGAAAAAGAATAAAAAAAGGGACGAAAAGACCGACTTATGCAAGCTGAAGGGAGTGGTCTGCAAAATTGGAACAAGTCCGGCCGATATCTGAAGCGCGCACGTGCGCTTTGTCTGAGACCAGGGGGGGAAAGCAAGAGAATCCAAAAGGAGTGCCTGACTTGAAACTCTGCTGTTTGTTGACTGTGTAACCACAGACTGTGAAGCCGGTTCGGACCCCCGTGGCCATCTTGGGGTCACTTGGGGTGTGTATCTATGTGCCGGCAAGCCGCCATTGGCTGATATCATACTCTCCCATCCACCTGAACTAACCCGATGTGATAGTGTGATAGGTTTGGCCATTCCGGCTACGAGCGGCCATATTCAGTACCGAGGCGCCGCCAGCTGAGATTTATATATCAGAATATCAGGAATCAACAGGGTTTTATTATCATGATGTTTCCGTAATTTTTCAGCCTTTCGTTCTGATGGTCAATGTATCGGCGACCGTCAGTTGGCTCGCGATTTTGCGTTAACCGATTGGTTAACTGTTATTTCCAGATATTTTGGCGGATACTCCGTTGAAGGGTCAGACTTCATCAGCAAAGGGTTCGTTGCTTCCGCAATTTTCTAAATAAGCACTCGAAATTTTATTCTGAATTTTTCGCGATGTCGAAATCAGATTTTGGACTTCGACATCGCCGCACTTGATTTGGACTTCTTCGAGTGGTCATACTCCTTTCCCTATGCCCGAATCAGGTTTCCCTTATACTTGCCACCCAGTTGACTTGGAGATATAAGGGAAACAAAAGTGAATCGTGGGACCACGTTGAAGGACCATATCTACGCGCGAGTGTGAGGAAAGAGAATAAGGAAGGTTGGGTTGCAAACGCCTTGGTCTCAACTTAATTTATGAAGCATCAAACGCCTTTGGTGTGTACACATGCCCGATATAGCAAGGGATAATGGTCAAGAGGGTATAAAGTGATATATAACTCTTGGACCGTGCAACCGAACATTTTATTGTGACTTTCGAGTGTACCGCATGAGTGTTGGGGTTGCATAGCAACTTTCCTTGGGTTCCTACGTATTTTTAACGTGAAGTTATGTCAATGGAGGGACATGGCATATCATGGTGGGAGCCATATTTTGAGGGTATGTGTTGTATGCATGGTATATGTTTGATATGCTCACGCCCATGTTATATATCTTCGTGTGGCCGAAGAGATGGGGAGCCATACGTGACAAGGGCTTTGCCCATGTCCCAATTGTGGAATTCAAAGCGCTAGACCAAGTCTACCGCGTATGTATTGCTCATGGTATGTTTGACAAAGAGATCCATGGGTGCACTCCCATTTTCATGGGGCATGTAGATATTAGTGGCGAAGGTATCTCCATGCGCCCGATTGGGGATCCAAGTGGGGGAATTGTTCGCAAATGGTTCCAATCATTTGTGTATTGAATCATGAGCGGATATCATGGGTGAGCATAGAGATATACTATCATGACAACTTTGTATTTGGTCATATTTTCATGTTTTTGACCTCAATTTTTGCTCATTCTTGCGTTTTGTGTACTTACCTGGTCGGCAAACAGTAAGAAGCCTATGGAGAATCGAACCATGGTATGTTGTTCATATGTTGGCATATGCTTTGGAGTTGAACACCACCATATGCCGGATCGCGTACTCCATTTGGCTTGGCGCACGAAGGATCACAAGAATTGGTCTCAAGATCATGGGCTGACTTGGGCAGTGCGTGGCGCCCATATCCGAAGGGGTTTCGAGGGTAAAGTGGGGATGTACAAGGGCATTGACCTTTGGTCTCTATCCTCCATGAATATTGGACTTCGATTCCATGCATGCTTTGAGCCTTCGGATAATTGGTAACCTCAATTTTGAGCATATATTTGATGTATGGCCAATATGGTGTGAATTGGCAGTTTTTTGGCATGTTATGAGTTCAAACTCATAGGTCATTTCTCTAAGCCCATTCGACTCCAAGTCCAACCAAGGTTATGTCAGGGTAGGGCATGGTCCTGAGTGCCACTCTAGGCCATGACACGCCACCTCCCCTATTGGGCTAGGATTTAGAGGCTTGGGAGTGAACACATTTTTGGGGTTTATGTAATGACTTTTGACATGTGGCATTTAACCATCTTATTGGACTGGGTTCAGGGCATCATGTTGGTGAGTCAAGGGAAGGTCTTGAGTCCAGGGAATGAGGGGTCTATGGCTGTGATTGTATAAGTTTCCATCTTTCCCCAACTTTGCTTTATTTGTGTTCATATGCCAATTTCAGGGCTTTCCTCTTTGGTGCAATTCTTGTACATGCCCGCCACCGTGAGACGACCGGTGTGCTGAACGGAAGCCCGCAGCCTGATTTGGATTGTGAATTGGGTTATTGCTGTATTTGTGGGATCTGGTTGCCATTCAGGGTTGAAGGAGGATTGTATTATCTATATTTTTGGATTTGGAACCTTGGATTTTGAGCAATGCAATCGTTGATCAGGAGCAAATCGGCAGGGGTTACAGGCGGAAGGGGCACAGCGGGGGCCGGTCCTGGTAGGGACCTTCTTTATGGTAGCAGAGGCTTACCTGCTGCCCCTACCAACCGCTGACCCGGGGACTTGGGCCCTTATGAGCCCTGCCCAAGTACGCCCCGGGTGCGTATTGTGGACTCGGTGGAGACCACGCCGGAGATTGGAGCCATAGAAGGACCGAGACGTTCAAGAGCATGGCGAACTCCGGAAGTTGAAGCCCGAAGAGAAGAACGACATTCGGGAAGAGGAGGACGTGACATGGAGGACCTGGTCTCCATGTGTGAGCGTCGCTGCCGAAAGGCATGCAACCTCCGTTCCGCCGCGGAGGACTCTGATGAGGCCTGCCATTCCGGCAGCAGTGGAGAACGGGCCCGGCGCTACCGGAAGCGCGGGTCACCCAAGTCCGCGGCAAGGGACGCCGGGGCTATGGACACGGACCCCAGCCCGGTCAGGCTGTGGGAATCCGAGGGGCACTCCGAGGGCTATCGGACAGCATACGAGCCACCTTCGGAGTCGGAAACGCCCGCGCCGATCGCCAGGGCGCATACGGCCCCCGAGCCCGCCCTGCAGCACGACGCCGAGGGCTTGGAGAGGCCAGCCAGGGCCCGGACGGCACCTGTGCCCCGGCACACGGGACCAGAGACGGACGCCATAGGCGATACGCCCATGGGTGATGAGTCTGAGGTGCCGGGAACCGCGGGTTGCGCTGAATCCGGCGGAAAGCACGCTGCGTGCCACTGCGAGCACGTGTCCTTCCTCATGGGCAAGTACCCGAAGATGGGGATGGACGCCATCGTGCATCGCCTTGACCGCCTGGACAACGCCAAGGACGGTCTAGAGGAGGACGTCGCGGGGATCCTGGACGACCAGTCAGCTGCGGAGAACCACATGGAGGAGCTGCGAGCGGATCAGGCCCGGTACCGGGAGAATCTGGAGCTGGCCCTGCAGAAGCAGCAGCAAGTGGTGGACAGCCTCCTCCACTTAGTGGAGGACATGTCGGGACGCCTGAAAAGGCTAGAGGAGCGACAGCCCCTCGCCTCGGGTCCGGAGCTCCCGGCAAAGCCGGCCGCGGTAGAGCTGGTGGAGCGGGTTAAGACCCTCAGGAGCGCCATGGAGAAACCCATGGGCGGCCCTGCAGAGGCACCATACGCGCCTCCGCGTGTTGACCCGGGTGCGCTGCCGTTTGTTCCCATGTTCAGCGAATCCACAATGCTCGGGGAACACACGGCACCGGCTGGGTCCATGCGGGAAGGGCACGTAACCACGGACCCGAGGAGCCTGACGGTACAGATGTCCCATGCCGCCCAGGATGTGCCGATCACGACGAATATGGTAGTTTATGCGGAAGAGAAGATCGAGAACCACACCATGCAGGGGCGAACCATGGGAAGCGCCGACGGACATGGTCGAGGACATCCAGGCGGAAACCTGTGGGCGAAGGACCCCAATACGGGGATATGGACGGCCGATGGAGCAAATCCTTCCCGCATTCCAAACCCCATGGGTTCAGGCCCAACTGGACCGCACTCCATGGAGGAGAGGGATGTACGGGGAGTGTACTCACACCCCCCGGCCACAGGTGGTATCCGTCTCGGTGGAGTGGTGGCTGGAGACGTCGGAGACGCCATCAGGATTGACGACCTCAGGGGAATCAAAATCCCCTACTACGATGGCAACCCCTCCAATCTGGATGACTTCATCCTGGATTGGGAGGACTTCGCCGAGGAGGTCGTCGGCGAGATGCGGGGAGCGCCGCGGGACAAGTGGGTATGCCGGACATTCCCACACCGCCTGGCGCAGGACCTGAAGGAGGAGCTGCGGGATCAGATCCGGGAAGGACTGATCAGGACGGAGCAGGCCTGCCTCCAGTAGTTGGAGGATGAGGAGCGGGTGGACGCTCCGAATCAGAAGCTGGAGGACCTGTGGTCCATTCCACTGCCGCTGGACCGCGGTGAGTTGCGGGTCCGGGAGTGGAACCGGTATCTGCGGAAGTACCGCAGATGCCTCAAGCTGGTGGAAGACTGGAACGAGGCCAGTGAGATCCGCCACTTGCTGAAGGACGTCCTCCCCGGCAACTGGAAGAGGAGAGTGGAGGACGAGGAGAAGAAGAGGGCGAAGAAGCGCGTGGCGGTGAGGATTATGGCGGCGGAGGATACCCATGCGGGTATCATGGAGTTCTTCAGGAGGAACCTGGGCGAACCCAACCGGATGTTGGGACTGAAGAACGCCGTGTACGTGGAGGTGTTTGGAGACTCTATGGGGCAAAGGTTGCTGCGCCTCAACAACGTGGAGTGGAGGCGCGGGGAGCCGCTGAGGATGCAAGTCATCTTCGCCCGCATGAGCCTTGACGAGATCGTGAAGTACATCACGGTGGAGTTGAAGCTCAATGCGAAGAACGAGGCCCACGTGCAGGATCGACATGGTCATGGACAACGAGGCCACCGAGAAGACCGCCATCATCGGGAGATCCAGGAGGACACGGCCAACTCCGCGGAGGATGGTAGTGGGAGTGGCCAAGACCACTGGTCCCGGGAGGATCACGAGGAGGCCCATTTCTTCGCGTTTGTGGCGCACAACGTGAGGAACCATGGGCAGGATCGGTCCAGATGGAGCCAGGTGGGACCCAGGAAGAACAGAGAAGGACCAAGGAGGATCGGGAACCCACCGCTCTCGTTCCGAGAGTACAGGTCTCAGCACGACGGGTGCTGGGTCTGTTATGGCAAGGGAAACAACCATGCACACGACCACCGTCAGTGCAAGGTGTATGAGGGGGACAAGAAGGCCTACTTCGCCGCCCACCCCGAGAAGAAGCCCAAGGAGCAGCGGATTTCCGATTGGAAGGCGAAGGGCGGAGACGGGGGAAAAGGCCAAGGCAAAGGCCAAGGAAAAGGCGGAGGAAGAGGCTATGGTGGTGGACCTGGCCAAGACCGACGAGTGAGGTCGATCGAGGAGGTTGCTGAGGACATGTTGAGGACGTTGGAGGAACTCAAAGCCCAGCAACGTGGTGGACAAAGTCCTGGCGGATCGCAGCCGGAAGGGGCTGCGGGAAGCCAAGTCTAGAGGAGCCCCCACGGGAGTGGGACCTCGGAGGTCTCTCCTCCGAAAATCAGTGGAATCCCAGAGAAAGCGAAGGCACATCGGGTGCCGAAGAAGGCTCCGGAAGAGCCGAAACCACTGAGTTTCGCCACTCCCAACTCCTGGAGCGCCCTGCCAAGGGAAGTACATGTGGGTACGGGACATGGCAAGAAGGAAGGAGCGACCACGGAGAGCCCCGTGGACGGGCAGGACCAACCCAAGATCTACACCATCCGTGACCATACCCTTGAAGTCCTGATGCACCCGGACGTGCTAGAGTTGCATGCCGTGAGAGTCGTCCATACACCTCATGGCGACGAGCGGCAGTTGCACTTGAAAGTGCGAGTACGGTGCGGACGAGAGGAGAAGGTGGTGGATGTGTTAGTGGATACGGGTGCCCAGGTGAGCCTGGTCCGGAGAGGGTTGTTCAAGGAGGAACTCCTGCAGCCCAGCCAGAGACCGGTCCGCCTGAAGGTCGCCAATGGAGAGATCATGGGTGGTGGCACCCATGAGGCCACTATCAGTATGAAATTCTGGGAACATGAGCGCTTGAACCGCCCTGATCAGGCGAAGAGAAGCACTCTATCCGGGAACTTCTATGTGGCCGACATCACCGATTGGGATATGATTATGGGGTATGATTTCATGGTGGCCAACGCCATTGGAGCCCTTCCCCATCGCGCAACGCTGGTCCGGGAGGACGATGAATGCCTCACATGGCTGTCCACGGATTATGCGTGCGGGTCATCCCAATGGAATGCTGAGGAAGAGGATCGGATCGTCCGAGCGGTGCAAGCTGTGGGTGCCAAGTCCAGAGGAGACCGTGGAGTTCAGCTCACGGAGTATGGAATGGCGCCGCAAGTGTACACCAGGATGATTCAGACGCTGGGAGCTGAAGTGCCCGAGACGGACGTCTTCGCTTCCCGGGATGCCCCACTTCTGCAGAAGTGTAGGAGGCATTGGCATCGAAGAGACACAGCCTGGCACAGGCATTGGGGTTTGAAGGAGTGGGGGCCCATGTATTGGCATGGCTCCCTGGACAATACCAGACGTACGGTGGAGAAGATCATCGCGGATAGGGCGAAGGGGATCCTGGTCATAACCGGCATAGGATCCACCCCATGTCCGCTGGAGGGTCTCAAGTCGACGCTGGACTCCATCACCCTGAACGAGATGTCATTCGGGCCAGAGGAGGAGTTCTTCATCGACGCCAAGGGTGTATCAATGCCCTCCCCGGGTCAAGCGTGGGGTACCAAGGCTTTCCTGGTGGATGGGGCGCAAGCCCAGCCCACGGGTGATGAAGCATTCATCCGCAGGGTGGAGGCGGTGCCCATGAAGGTCATGTTTGAGCCCAAGGAGGGGACGGATCAGCCTATTGATGGCATTGACGTCCTGTCCCACGCCGAGATCGACGACGTCGTCAACTACATGCGGATGGGGATGCACGACCGTGTGGCAGCCAAGAAGAGGCGAGCCATGGTCACATCTCCGCATTGGTGGGATGACAAGATGTTGGTCACCGGCAAGTACGAGAAGGACGAGTTCGTGGCGAGGGTCATGGATCGCATCGCGGACCAATACGATGGTCCGGTTGGGTCGGACCCACCAACATGGGATTTTCCAAGAATGGGAGCCGATAGCGACAGTCACCAGCCCGAGGCCGCAAATTTCCGAAGATTATCGGTGGGAAGTGCACCCCACGACGATGAAGACGGCATATCGGACGAGGAGAAGTCGGAATCGGACCCAGAAGAGGACTATACCGCAGTGCGGTCGGTTGTATCTATACCGAAGCAAGCGGCTGAAGAGGCCCAGGAGAACCCGAAGGTCGCCGAGCTGAAGGAGAGGCTGATCAAAGCCTATCCGCGGCTTTTCAGTGGCGTCGCCAACAAGAACCCTCCAGATCGTGGGAGGTTTGGTACAGCGAAGATCAAGCTGAAGCCGAACCCGAAGATCTATCGTCATCAGGAATACCAACTTCAGGGCGATCGGGCCGAGGCCATGAAGAAGCTGTTGGCCGAGTTCATTGAGCGGGGATGGATCGAACCCTCCGACAGTGAGTGGGCCAGCCCAGCCTTCATCGTGCCCAAGAAGGAGAAGGGCGAGTGGAGGTTGGTGGTTGATTACAGAGGTTTGAACGAGCAGACCGAGCACGACTCGTACTCGCTCCCCCTGATCGACTCCATCCTCCAAAAACAACAGAAAAAGCGGATCTTCACGGTGTTGGACCTGAAACATGGTTATCACCAGATGCCGCTACACCCGGACTCTAGGCCCTGCACAGCGATGTCGACGCCGCTGGGGCCCATGCAGTGGAAAGTGGTGCCTATGGGCGCCAAGAATGGCAACGCCGCTTTCCAGCGCATGATGGAGGACCTACTCGGTCCGGTCCGGGACTGTGCCGACCCCTTCGTGGATGACATCATCATCGGGTCCGGCACGGAGAACATGACTGAGGACGAGCTCATCGACGCGCATGAGAAGGATCTGCGCCGAGTGCTCAGCGAGTTGGACAAGCACAACATGGTGTGCAAGCCCACCAAAGCCTCACTCTTCGTGAAGGAAGTGGAGTTCGCGGGTCACGTGGTTGGTCACGGGCAACGCCGTCCCATGCCCGGGAAGCTGGCGTCCCTGCACCACTGGGAGAAGCCCCAGACCATCAGCGAACTCCGGTCCTTCATGGGGTTCTGCAACTACTATTCGGGCTATGTCCGGATGTATGCAGAACTGTCGGGGCCGTTGCACAAGATGCTGCAAGTGGGCAAGTTCGATGGCCGGAAGGGGAGCAAGAAGAAGCTTGCTTGGACCCCTGAGGCCGAAGATGCGTTCAGCCGCCTGAAGGAGCGACTCCTGGAGCAACTGGGGCTATTCCTGGTGGACCCGGACAAGGGATTTGTGCTACGGACGGACGCCTCGGACTATGCTGTGGGGGCAGTCCTCGAGCAGATCCGAGACGACGGGTCACATGTACCCGTGGCGTTCTGGAGCCGGATCCTGGCCGAGGGCCAACGCCGCACCTGGACCGCGAGGGAAAAGGAGACGTACGTCATTGTATGTGCGCTCAGGAAGTGGTCTGGCCACATCGGATTGCAACTGGTGGTGGTTTGCACGGACCATCAGTCCTTGCAGAGCTGGCACAAGGAGCACGTCGACACCCCCTCGGGACCGGCAGCAAGGAGGG
The DNA here is from genome assembly GCA_964036045.1 of Eutreptiella sp. 'Long Island Sound 2002'. Taxonomy (NCBI): domain Eukaryota; phylum Euglenozoa; class Euglenophyceae; order Eutreptiales; family Eutreptiaceae; genus Eutreptiella; species Eutreptiella sp. 'Long Island Sound 2002'. The sequence continues at coordinate 10,965,045 of OZ038382.1, read as the reverse complement.
CCCGATGGCATGAGACGTTCGCCAAGTTCGACCTCAGCGTCGTGTACGTCCCGGGGAAGGACAACACTGTGGCAGATTGCCTCAGTCGCTGGGCCTACCCCGCGGGCAAGGCGTGGATGGACATATCCAGCCATGGCGACGCCGAGGAGACCGAGGAGGCCAAGCGCATCATCGAGATGGAGAAGGTCATGGAGCAAGAGGGGGTCAAGTGTTTTGTGGTGATGGCAAACCGTACAGACCTGGCCAAGTTCCGGGGCGCCCGCGTTCAAGCTATTCCGGAGGAAACCCTCGAGCAATGGATGGTGGCCCCTGTAGAGCTAGTCAGGTCGGTGCTCACAGAGGACTGGTCGGATGACTATGCGGCATCCGAGCACTGGAGCAAGTACTGGAATGCCGTGAGCGCCCCGTCGGACGACGAATGGCCCGAGGGCTTGACCGAGGATGGGGACAAGCTGTTCCTCAAGGACAAGCTGCTGGTGCCCGAGAACCGAGTGGAGGAGCTCATTGACCATTGGCACAACGCCCAGCTCATGCACCCTGGCCGAGACAAGATGCAGCAGGACCTGGAGTGGCGTTTCAAGTTCCCTCCGGGGTACTACGCCATCCTGGATAGGTACTGCAGCGACTGTGCCGTGTGTCGGGCCACGAAGAGCCCCAACCACTCCACAGCGGGCAACCCGGTGTATACGGCTATACCGGAGGCCCCTATGCGGTCCGTAGCCATGGATGTATTCGCCATGCCTGAGGTACCGTGGAAGGAGAGACCTACGACTGTGTCATCCTGGCGGTGGATAGGCACAGTGGGTATATCGTGGCGGTCCCTGGCAAGAAGTCCAAGAAGAAGGACAAGAAGGACAAGCATGGAGTGGGGCTGCAGGCCAAGACCGTCGCTAATGCCTTGATCAGGCATTGGCTGACGATTTTTGATGTCCCGGCTGTCATCTGCAGCGATCGGGGCAGTCAATTCGTGGGGACGTGGTTCAAGACGATGTGCAAGCACATGGGAATTCGGCACGCCAAGACCGTGGCATACCACAGCCGGTCGAATGGCCGGGCTGAGGTGGCAGGGCGGCAGATGTTCGAGAAGTTCCGCCAGCTGCACATCGACGAACCGGGCCGGAATTGGTATAATTCGCTGTGGAGAGTGCTCCAGGCGTATCACGACCTTCCGGGACCCACTGGACTGTCGCCCCATCGCATCCTGTTCCTACGGGATCGAGTGTCACGCACTCTCCCGTGGTTGAACCATGGCAAAGTGGCCCGGGATGCGAACGCCATGATGTCAGAAGCGGACGACACGGCGGCCAAGGTGTGCAAGGCACTACAGGACGAGCATGACAAGAGGGCCAAGTACTTCAAGCAGGGAAAAGTCCAGAAGTATGCTCTCCAAGACACCGTGTGGGTGGAGCGGCACCACAAGGATGTCCTGTCCAGGCATCGGCAGGCATCTTGGTATGTGCCGGGGGTAATCGTGCGGAAGGTCGGGCAGGATGTGTATGCGGTTCGTGTGGGGGATAACAAGGTCCTGGACCGCGACCATACCCAGCTTCGTCCCCGAGCACCAGACCCCAGCGGACGTCCCGTCACCTTCGAGTTCACGGCCGGCGATGTGGACTCGGACGACGAGGGTGAGGACGACGACTTCACCGCCGAGAGAATCCTGGCGGACAAGCCGGACCCGGGGACGCCTGGGGGCAGGCTTTATAAAGTCCGTTGGAAGGGATTCGCCGCATCCAGGGATTCGTGGGAACCTCCGAGCAGTTTCGTGTCGAGGTATACCACAGTCTGGATGGACTACCTAAAGAAAAAGAATATTTCTTTGGATGTCAAGGACGTGTTGGTCCATTTGGTTGCTGCTGTAGCACCGTAATGGATCCCCCCTTGGCATTTTGTTTGTTTCTGTGCTTGGGGAGACGGGTGAGGGCGTTCATCCGGGGATTTTTCGGCCTTGATTGGCCATATACCCCCTTCACTCGATCTCCACATATATATTTCATTGTGGTATACTTATTTAGGTCGACCGACGACGTTTATCTATCTTTGATCCCCTTGGTTCATGTTGTAGATCAAGAGGAGACCGGATATGGCGTAGGGCGCTGAGTATCAGTGTCCTCACCCCTCCCTTGGGGCGTGGGGGACGCCTATGACGTGTGTGGGGCCTCCATGTGTCCTTGGGACAGGGGGGGGGGGGTTGGAGCCCATTGGGGTCCTCCCGTCCTCTCTTTCAATGACTTCCGAGCGGTAACAACGCTCTGAGAAGGGGGGTGAAGCCGGTTCGGACCCCCGTGGCCATCTTGGGGTCACTTGGGGTGTGTATCTATGTGCCGGCAAGCCGCCATTGGCTGATATCATACTCTCCCATCCACCTGAACTAACCCGATGTGATAGTGTGATAGGTTTGGCCGTTCCGGCTATGAGCGGCCATATTCAGTACCGAGGCGCCGCCAGCTGAGATTTATATATCAGAATATCAGGAATCAACAGGGTTTTATTATCATGATGTTTCCGTAATTTTTCAGCCTTTCGTTCTGATGGTCAATGTATCGGCGACCGTCAGTTGGCTCGCGATTTTGCGTTAACCGATTGGTTAACTGTTATTTCCAGATATTTTTGCGGATACTCCGTTGAAGGGTCAGATTTCATCAGCAAAGGGTTCGTTGCTTCCGCAATTTTCTAAATAAGCACTCGAAATTTTATTCTGAATTTTTCGCGATGTCGAAATCGGGTTTTCGACTTCGACATCGCCGCACTTGATTTGGACTTCTTCGAGTGGTCATACTCCTTTCCCTATGCCCGAATCAGGTTTCCCTTATACTTGCCACCCAGTTGACTTGGAGATATAAGGGAAACAAAAGTGAATCGTGGGACCACGTTGAAGGACCATATCTACGCGCGAGTGTGAGGAAAGAGAATAAGGAAGGTTGGGTTGCAAACGCCTTGGTCTCAACTTAATTTAGGAAGCATCAAACGCCTTTGGTGTGTACACATGCCCGATATAGCAAGGGATAATGGTCAAGAGGGTACAAAGTAATATATAACTCTTGGACCGTGCAACCGAACATTTTATTGTGACTTTCGAGTGTACCGCATGAGTGTTGGGGTTGCATAGCAACTTTCCTTGGGTTCCTACGTATTTTTAACGTGAAGTTATGTCAATGGAGGGACATGGCATATCATGGTGGGAGCCATATTTTGAGGGTATGTGTTGTATGCATGGTATATGTTTGATATGCTCACGCCCATGTTATATATCTTCGTGTGGCCGAAGAGATGGGGAGCCATACGTGACAAGGGCTTTGCCCATGTCCCAATTGTGGAATTCAAAGCGCTAGACCAAGTCTACCGCGTATGTATTGCTCATGGTATGTTTGACAAAGAGATCCATGGGTGCACTCCCATTTTCATGGGGCATGTAGATATTAGTGGCGAAGGTATCTCCATGCGCCCGATTGGGGATCCAAGTGGGGGAATTGTTCGCAAATGGTTCCAATCATTTGTGTATTGAATCATGAGCGGATATCATGGGTGAGCATAGAGATATACTATCATGACAACTTTGTATTTGGTCATATTTTCATGTTTTTGACCTCAATTTTTGCTCATTCTTGCGTTTTGTGTACTTACCTGGTCGGCAAACAGTAAGAAGCCTATGGAGAATCGAACCATGGTATGTTGTTCATATGTTGGCATATGCTTTGGAGTTGAACACCACCATATGCCGGATCGCGTACTCCATTTGGCTTGGCGCACGAAGGATCACAAGAATTGGTCTCAAGATCATGGGCTGACTTGGGCAGTGCGTGGCGCCCATATCCGAAGGGGTTTCGAGGGTAAAGTGGGGATGTACAAGGGCATTGACCTTTGGTCTCTATCCTCCATGAATATTGGACTTCGATTCCATGCATGCTTTGAGCCTTCGGATAATTGCTAACCTCAATTTTGAGCATATATTTGATATATGGCCAATATGGTGTGAATTGGCAGTTTTTTGGCATGTTATGAGTTCAAACTCATAGGTCATTTCTCTAAGCCCATTCGACTCCAAGTCCAACCAAGGTTATGTCAGGGTAGGGCATGGTCCTGAGTGCCACTCTAGGCCATGACACGCCACCTCCCCTATTGGGCTAGGATTTAGAGGCTTGGGAGTGAACACATTTTTGGGGTTTATGTAATGACTTTTGACATGTGGCATTTAACCATCTTATTGGACTGGGTTCAGGGCATCATGTTGGTGAGTCAAGGGAAGGTCTTGAGTCCAGGGAATGAGGGGTCTATGGCTGTGATTGTATAAGTTTCCATCTTTCCCCAACTTTGCTTTATTTGTGTTCATATGCCAATTTCAGGGCTTTCCTCTTGCTGAACGGAAGCCCGCAGCCTGATTTGGATTGTGAATTGGGTTATTGCTGTATTTGTGGGATCTGGTTGCCATTCAGGGTTGAAGGAGGATTTTATTTTCTATATTTTTGGATTTGGAACCTTGGATTTTGAGCAATGCAATCGTTGATCAGGAGCAAATCGGCAGGGGTTACAGGCGGAAGGGGCACAGCGGGGGCCGGTCCTGGTAGGGACCTTCTTTAACTGTTTGTTTGCAATAGTCCTGAGAGAGTTAGGAATAGGTGGAGTGTGACTGACTGTACACTGCTGACTGAAAACACTGTTGCGCCTGAGTGTAGTAGATACTGGAAGGGTAGTTGGTTTTGAGACCCTAAGGTTAGGTTTGTATGGCACTGCCCCGCAATGGAGTCGGTACCCCAGCAAATCTGTGCGTTCGTCAACCTGCACAATCACTATATCAGACGGATGCAAAATCGTCGACGCGCTGGGCCAAAATGAAGTAAATCGAACTTGTAGTCGACTGAACGAATGGCCGAAGCATCAAAGAAGGCCTATGAAGACTGAAGTCAATGGAGGACTATGACGACTGCGAAGCCTCCAGGAAGATGGCTACTGCAGACTGAGGCCCTTCGAAAAGATGCGAACTGCGTGAAGAACGACAACCCTCCTGCGTCGTCCCCAACGCGCGAATTGGAGGATGAGCAAGGAGTACAACAAGATCCAGCCGAAGTGCAGAAGAGAATGAGGACAGCGACAACGCGTCTGAAAGGAAATCGAGTACAACGCGTAGCTGTGGACCTCAAGCAGGGCAGCGTCGAAGCCTTGAAGAGCGACAGCGACCTGGTGGGAGTCTGAAGGATCGTAGGAGTGAGGAGTCGTCAACAGCGACAAGATCGGCGCCAATCACAACACCGCAGCGTCGAAAAGCCACGAAGACGCGACGAAGTACGCCCACGTGGTCTTCGACGAGGGGGGAGTGAAGTGGACCCACAATCCTAAGCACCACAGGTTAAAAAGGTTTTGACAGATCGACACATTGATGTCATTTTACTGGCATGCATGTCATTTGCTGATGCATGATGATCATGATTTGGATGGTCACTGATGCATGATGATCATGATTTGGAAGGTCATTTATACTGATTTTGTATCATTGCAACCCTGTGTCTCTAAGGCTATTGGAGTCGCTTTTACTACTATTTAACACAGTTTCGTGCTATGCGCCCCTCTTTGAGTGGGAGCCTTTGTGGGCTATTGGCGCTATTCATTCTTTTGCTCTTGGTAGGAAATACCCATGGTGGTCACATGTGCACAACACAAATAACAAGCAAAGGGCAATAGAGAAAGCAAACAAGCAAAGCGTGTAAAGTAAACGAAGTGAATGGGAAACTGCGAGTGTAAATAAGTCAGTGGTTTGTCACATACTCTGTGTTTGTACAGCCTCAGTGTGATACAATGAATGAGTCCAAGGTGCAGTGCTTTCTAAGGGGTGCTGGTTAGAGCCTAAATCTTAGTGGTATCGACTCGCCACCAACGGGTATCCGCAATCTAAATGCGGTGCATCGTAAAGACAACCATCATGTCGCCGTTTCGAAAAATGGTATGGGTCGATCTCCAAACATTCGGTTCGAGATTCAGTCTAGAGTTGACCGAGTTGTTGTAGTACAAGTTGACCTTCGGAAAGGGCACTTTGGATGGCAAACTGAACTACTTGCAGCCTCACAAGACTGTCCACAATGATGACCTCAACTGGCGGCTCATTTTGTGTAGTAACATCTGTACGGCATGAATCTTTGTATACCAGGAGCAATTCTCGGAGGTTCTTGTACGAAAGATAATTGTAATGATGTTTTTAGTCGTTCGAACCTAGTGCCTTTTGTTGACATTCCAAAGGTTTATTATTGAAGGGATCCATTGCTCGAGGATCGGACCTCTCGACCACTTTTGGCAGCTCTTTATCTGTACGGTGCTGGATGTTTGGAGTCCATCGGTTCCCATTCGAAGACACGCCGCCGTCGGTCTGCGCCGGAGAATATGTCGAAGGGCCCAAGTATTTGACATTTGGAAATAGAAAGAGCTTTGCGTCTGGCTAGCGTTCATGTGATCAATCCATCCGCGTCCGCCCAAACTGTCATACGACGGACATGGCTACCAATGTCATGGTAATCGATAGTGGACATGTTGCCGTAGGCACTAGTCAAATTGACCAGATTAAGTGGCGCTAATTGAGACACAGCGTTTTGAGCATTGATCGAACGGCCCTTCGTTCGCTGGTTCGCCAGATCATAGAACGCTTCAGGTTGCATTTTCATCTTGGCGGCCTACATGGGGGCACATTGGTATCGCTTGTACCATATCCAGTCCAAAATGGTGTACTCTATGCAGCATGCCAGCCTTGGAGGCCAAGAATGGAGCTCGATTTTTGAACGACCAATCGAGAAGATTATTGATAGATCTCAAAGAAGAGAGACCTAGATCATCGCCGATGGAGGATCTCGTTTCATGGCTCTCTTGGTCCAAAACTTTTGGAACTTGAATGATAAATCAAGGGCATCAATCACATTGATTAGTTATAAAGTAAAATGACCAGTTAGACACCCGCAGTCGCACAGCAATTTCACCGGGCAAATGTTTGTTTTGGAAAATGACGATCTGTAACCAAAGAAACTGTATGTTGAACATTTTGAAAATGTCCAGATCAGTCTGGCAAATGCGGCAAATCGCTACAATAGACCACGTAAAACTGCGCAAAACAGCCCCGCAATTTGACGTAGCCTGATGTGTCACCATGAAAGTTGGATTGCAATAATGCGTAAAATCTACGGAGGTGGGTGCTATTTTACTTTATTTCTTTTGTTTTCAGTAATGTGGCTTGGAATTCGTGCTAGTTTTTCTATTGCACGCCGCCGCATCAAAAAGGCGGGTCAAACTTTGCCTAAAGGCCCGTCTAGACCATCGCCATTGCGTTTCAAATGTGGTGAACGATGGGACCCGACGAGTGCACTGTGCTACGCATCCTATCCCTTGCCCAAGGACACCACACCGCTGGAAGAGGCCGTTGCTTGGGTTGCCGCTGGCCGGGGATCATTGAGGCAATCCATGAAGGTCTTTGAGGTGGACAAGAAGACAATGAAGAATTATCTGCTCCGCTACATGAACGGTGAACCTGTGTGTCTTGGACGACCCGGGCCGCCGCCCAGAGTCGACGACCACTACATGAGGAAGTGGTTGCAACAGCAGCTTCTGTGTTCCCTGACACCGTGCAAGCAAAACATCATTGATGAGGCACGGAGACATTCAACGGAGCATGGATTGAAGCTAGGGATTGGTACAAAGTGGTGGTGCTTGTTCAAAGCCCGGAACAAGGACGTCGTTGGCCGGATACCAAGTCAGGTGGAGAGTCAGCGGGCAGACGGTCGGCTTGATGAAGACCAGTGGCAAGAATTCTTTGATGAAGCCTCTAAGGCCCTTGTAGAGGTTGACTACGACTGCCGGTGTGCATGTGTGCATGTGCATTTTTGGCACGAGTGAAGTGGGCGATAACTATTTGAGTAATTGTAGCTTGACTTGCACAACATTGAACTTGCAAGAGGCGCTAGAATTTCTTTGAATGCAATTTAGCGAAGATGTTTTCAGCTTGTGTGTAAATGGAGTGAAGTTTATGATCACTGCTTTGTACGATTTAGAAATAGGGCGTTACTATCCGTGTATAAAGGTGTAACTAGCATTGCTTTCTATGTGCTTGTTTTTCCGCAAATCTTGTCTTGAGTATCGCAGAGAATAATGATTGCAAATCTTTCTATTCTAATAATTTTTTTTTTGCACTTGACGCTGCCCGTATTTTGGCAATGGCACCTTTTTCTTTTCCTACAATGAATTGGACACAAATAAAATGCCCCTTTTTTCCTACAATGAATTGGACACAAGTAAAATGCCGATGAGCCATTGAAGAGCCATAATCCAAACCATGAATCCATGCTGGGTACCACTAGTGGCCACCATACACAATGCTAGGTGGATCAATATGAATAAATGGCCTCAAAAAATCACTTGCTCCCCAGGAGCTTATAGCACCTCAAGAGCCAGGGAACGTGCTCCTCCGGGTCACCAACTACAAAGACAAAGTGCTCAAGAGCAGATACAAACTCCTGAGGAGCTTCGGCACAAAGCACCACCCAATCTTTCAGAAATGACCTGCTTCACAAGTTTGTTGGGTTGGCGGTTCTGGTTCTTCAAGAATATGAGTCATCAAAATGTATAGCCAAGACCAAAATTGTCATTTCATTCATCCACACCCCAATCGACAGAGTTACCAAATGCAAATTATTCTGCATTATGTTGTTGAGTTTGCAATTCAGGATTCTTGTGTTAAATTGTTCTGTGTTTTTAGAGCATTTAGCGTGTTTTGGCGAATTATTCAATTCAGGATCTCGGTATTGAATTTTGCGTGCAGAATTTGGTTCCTATGCCAATCGACAATTGCACAGTATGAACAATCGCCATTTCATGTCACATCCAACACAACTCTTTATTGGGTGATAATTTGGCAACAATGTGAATCCTCTCCGTTCCTTGGAAACTTCTTGGTTGCTTGCTCGCTTGGCCCCTAGCCCATTTCGAGGGTGCCGGCCGGGAAAATTGGCGCCGAAAGCGAACACACCACCCATACGGCATTTTTCCCCACGTGCTCACGAGAAAGACATGTTTTTGAGAGGAAGAATGCGAACAAAAATGGCTTCTTTTGTTTGCCCTAGGGATTTGCTAGAAAGCTTTGTATTTCCTCAAAACGCGAGAATGCTCAAATCAAATGAATGTACTAGCAATTTAGGTGGCAGCAGTCAAACATCAAGCTGTCAATCAACTGAAAACTACGATGCAGACACATTACTTGGGCACAGAATTTTTTGTCATGGGTGATACAACGAAATTCTTGGGATGGTGTACAGCATGGCGGGCCAAAATTTGCTATTATGGTCTGCAATAACTTTGACATCTGTTGGATCAACGAGCCGCATCGGTGAAACCACCAACCAGCAACACACAACACACAGTGTGCAAACATTGATACTGCAAAATTTCGCACAGTAACCATTTAAGTGGTTGGTAGCACTCAGGTCCGCGTAGATAAGCCCACAAGGCCAAAAATCTTTTCTGAGCATGAAGACTTGGCGTGCAGCATTCGTACTAGTGGTGTACACCATTCGGTCCTACAGTGCGATATGTGAAGGACATTGATTCATAAACTAAATGTGACTTATTCACTCAATTTGACAGCCACATTATGCAAACAAATGTGCAATCCATTACTTGGTATGCACTTGATCAGCCGTCTTGGCAAACCTATGGTATCGCCAGGACTCAGAAACTGCAATCTGGACAACAGCCTGGTCCCCAAGCCAATCACAATACTGCAGCCCCATACCTCACACAAAGTGCAAAGGCATGATGCGAATGCAGCCGCGGACCGGTGGTACAAGCTGTGAGGCAGCCACAGATGCATACCCCACATACCCCACAAAGAATGGATCCTGAAAGCCTGCAATGGCACGCCCTGAAAGCAAACAACTGCCTTTTGCTGCCCCAAATCGACCAATGCCCCGATTGTAGCCTGCAGCAAAATGCGTGATGTGCACACATGGATTGGAAGCTGCAACCAGCAATCCACACCAAACCACAAACATCTGGCACGAGAGGATCTGCCAAAAGCAGTAAAGATGAACGAACACAGTACTGCAATAAATAGGTTTCGCAAAAGTGTTGGTATGCATGAAGAAAGGACATGGTACTGCTGCTGGAAATGCCAGCAACCGGTTGCTGCTGGTGGCCCTTGGTTGAAGCCATCAATGTGGTCCTCTCACCATGGTAACCATATGAACATTACCATAATTATCTGTGCCTGTACATATCTACACCGGAGAGCACCACCAAAACACAGGCAAACTTCATCCATATTTACAGACCGTTTCCTCTACGGCCCATGTCCAGTAGACAGCGTGTGGTAAAAATGAGCATCAAAATGCCAGCAGCTCTAGTGCCGTGAGCAGCGAAACATGAGGGCCTCAGGCGCATCAAAATGATCCTCCATGGTCCATGTGCAAAATTGTCTGTGACTGTACATATCCTGTAGATATCTACAACGGAAATCATCAACATGCAGGCAAACTTCGCCGATATTTACAGAAGTGTCTATGTGAAGGCAGCCCGCAATAACTGGGAGGGGGGAAACTATTGTGGCTGTCCGCTCCCCTTGTGTACCAGTAGCCTCAACACAAAGGAAAGCATGCCACACAGCAGGCTTTCCCCCCCTGCATACAGTGGATGGGACTCCCAGCGTTCAACGTAAACGCAGAACCAGCAAAGCCCATATGCAAAGCACTTGGCCCAAAGCACATTTTTGTATGTTCTGAAAATGACTGAAAGATATATGGTCAGTGTGCACGGTCCAGATGGCGGACCCTGTTTTTGCAGGAGCTTGCTTGTGGAACTGGTTCACTCGGACGTATGCTTAATGTCGGCAGCTGCGTCTCTTTTCGTCTCTTTCTCTCTCCCTTCCCCGTGAGAAAGAGCGTGGGGTGGGCCTCGGATGGGTGTGCGTTAAGCCAATGTATCCCGACTCCTCTGTGCACAAGCACGGTCCAGGTCCCAGAACATGACAGCAACACGGGGTCACCGTGCTCAGACACGGCCGTGCTTGTGTGTGGACATGAGTGGGTGTATGTTGGGTCCGGCAACCCACGGCAACCTAAACCATGGCCCCCAATTACAGCAAACCAATATTGCACTCCTTGCACAACGCTGTAGTGAGCAAGCCTTGTATCCCTGCCCCAGCCGATCTCTTCTTGTGTTCGCTCATACAACGGGCTCGTATTCTGGTGACTTTACATTCTGGATTGCGAAAATGCGGGTTCCAAGAATGGCGGTGACACGGGGTTGTGCTCAGACAAAGACGTGCGTCTGCAAAACTGCACGTGCTTCCCCGCACCCCACGCACTACCCCCCTCAGGTTGCATGGCACCGGCGGCAGTGTTACTTGTGTTCAGGACACACAACCTGAGTCTTTTGGGGCCAACTTGCATGTCATTCAAATTAAATGAAAAATTCTGTTGCCTTCGGCAAGGCACCTCGAAGAGGGACCCTAGAGGTAGTTGCACAGCACTAGCAAACAATTTGATTGCATGGTCCAGTCACCGTAGCAAATCATACCGTGCCATCCCATGCTTTACATGTGATACCTGATCATTGTGGGCAATCACGGTATTGAAAAATCAGTTTCGGAAAATTTTGATTTTTGAGCTGTTGAGTCTTGAAAACTGTACAAGCAGGTTGTGTAGCGAAAGAGCCTGGCATTGTCGGAGGTTGAGGGGTGGGGGGGGGGGGGGGGGGGCTGGGGCCATGGCCCTGGCTCCGTGGGCCCATGAGCCACTAAGGGTCCCCATGGGTGCTAGAGTGAGTGCTAGACCCGTATTGTCACCAAATGATGACTCCACCCCAAAGCCTTCGGAAGGCTTACAGAAAAGGTCAAATGTTCGAAATTATTCAAGTGCCACTGAACAGCCTACAAACAGCAATTTCAGCGCTCTCAGGGGGCCCATGGCCCTGGCTACATGGGCCTGGCAGCTGCTATGTGGGTCCCCATGGGTGCTAGAGTACCGGTGTTGTCACGAAATGATGACCCCAATCCATCCCAAAGCCGTCAGAAGGTTTCCGCAAAAGTCAACTTTTCGAACATTTCCAAGCGCTACTGAACAACCCAAAACTGCTCAAAGCCCCCACCCCCTTTGTAACATCATCATTGTGGGAGACCAAACTATCCCCCAATGAATTTTCCGATTTTCACCCCTAAGCCCCCCGGTAGCTGGATACCTCTTTTTTTTTTGGGCTCGGACCCCCCACTGTGGGGATTTTGGCTTGACATCCAATTTCATACATTGGGGTATGCTCTGCGCATACCCCCAAAAGCGGGGGTCTTCTGCGCTCGCCCCTGCCCTTGATCTAGCAACCCTCTTCGAGGTGATTTGTCAGGAACAGCAGTTGGCGGTTTGTTTTCTGAACGCCTTCCCCCCAACCCCCTTCCGACACCCCTGCACGACATCACACAGCACCGTCGCACCCTCGGGCCAGCAGCACATGGCCCTACATCATTTGCTACTCACTCCAGGCCCCCTCTCCTTTTGCCAACATTAAGAACCGGGAGCCTAGGCTGCAAATTACTGGACGGCGGTTGGCCGATCTCGAACAGCACTCATTGCCCCACCCCGTGGCGGTGGACACTGCAGCGACGAGGATGTTGTGTTGTGTTGTGTTGTGTTGTGTTGTGTTGTGTTGTGCTGTGCTGTGTTGTGTTGTGTTGTGTTGTGTTGTGTTGTGTTGTGTTGTGTTGTGTTGTGTTGTGCTGTGTTGTGTTGTGTTGTGTAGCGTTGTGTTGTGCTGTGCTTGCCCATGGAACGGAAAGAGAAAATCAGTATCGATGGTACATGTAGGAAGCCCCAGGATGGTGTATTGAGCTCACGTATCAGTTGTACCATATTTGAACCATGTTTGAACAAAAAAAGGCGGTTGGGGAAAGCGCCGGCCGGTTCACAAGGGACAAGAGGGGGAGCGCCTCAACTGTGTGATTGAGGATGCAATCAACGTCACTGCACGGGCGACACGTTGGCCCTTTTATTCAACATGTCCAAAAGGGCCTTGACTTTTTCGTCCTTGGCTCCCCCCTGCCGCCCCCGTCCCTTGTCTCTGCCCCTGTTCCGGTCCTCGCTCGGCGGGTCGTCCCGCAGAAGCACCGGCTCGCCCGCCGCGCGCGCCACCTGCCCCTCCATCGCCCGCGCGACGCGGTCCAGGCCCTTGAAGATGTCCAGCGGCACGAGAACTGTGGTGCCGTTGGGCTCTTTGGAGATGCGCTCGATCGTCTGCAGCCGCCGCAGCTCCAGCGCCGTGCCGTCCCCCTGCAGCCCCTGCGCCGCCTTCAGCAGGTTCTCGGCGGCGAGGAGCTCCCCTTCGGCGCGGATCACGGCGGCGGTGCGCTCTCGGGTGGCCTCTGCCTCCTTCGCCATCGCCCGGATCATCGAGGGTTGGACCTGCGGAGGCGCAGGGCAGAGCGTGGCTTGGCAGCACCGCAGGAGGGGGCGGGCAGGGCTCCTTTTGAAGAGGGGGGTGGTGGGTCCAGCCTCTCCCCACCCCAGCCCAGTGGTGCTGAGTTTTTACAGGCGACGAAGAAAGTTTCTGGTCTAAACTAATTGGCGCCGAAGGCGCCAGAGAAATTTTTTGATCGGCCGAAGGCCCGGAAGAAAATTTGGCCCAATCTTTTAATTGGGGGGGTGGGTGGGGGGGTGGGTCTAGGGTGGGTGGTGTGGGACCCCTCCACCCCCCCAGTGGTGAGGGGTTGTTAAAAGGAGTCCTGGGGCGGGGGCTGCTGCAGCCACCGTGGTAAACAGGCATCCAGAGCTTCCTGCAAAACCAGCGTTCAGGCAGCCATCAGCGGCTGCATTCTTTGCTAAGAAGTGAGGGACAGGGCACATGCAAAACATTTTCAGATCCCAAACCACCCGAGTATTGTGTTGCCTTTGGAAAATGGCTGTGTGTTCTGGTTGGGGACGGAATTTGTAAGAACATGCAGGTGTGTTCTTATGCTGACCGTGTTCTTATGTGGCGAGCGGGGGGTGGGTGGGTTGCGTATGCCCTTGTTTCCCTACCCCCCCCACATGACCCCATCCTGGACCGTCACCCATGTTCCCTCTGGACTCTTCCAGTCCGTTCTTCTCGAGCTCTGCTCTGTTTTCGTGTGCACCGTCAAAGGCAGAGTGGGTTTGCTACCTTGGACTTCCGGTGGAATGCGTTTGCTTGTGGTTTGTGTAGGCGTGCCTCCAGAAGGGGGAAGGGGTTGCCATCAATGCTCAGTAAGGGTGCCGGTTGGTACTTCCGGGTGTACGCACTGGTTTTCAGGAGGAAATTGTCTGCATTGCTTGTCCCAAGCCACCGGGGAACAGGATTTGACTGGGGGAGACTAGGACACCTGCCCATCTGCCTCTGCCCCTTCCCATGCCTCTCCCCCACGACAGGCTCACCGAGACCGGCTGTCGCTTCGCCCGTTTTCTCACGGGGCCCTCAGCACTCCCCCGTCGCATCCTCCGCCGTCCCGGACCGCAGCGGGTCCACTGCGCTCGTGTCCGCTCTCTCCCCCGACGCAGTCGGCTCCGCCCGGTCGTCTCAGGGTCAGCGGTGCCCAGCAGCTGCCAGGCCGCCCGCCTCGAGCCCCTCCCCCCCCGTTCCCCTCCGCCCTCCGTCAAATCGCCACCAGCGTGGCCCTGAGGCTGTCAGGCACGCAAAGCGCGGGGGACGGGGGCGAGGGCGGATGTGTCCGGGGCGTAGCCACGAGGGCCGCCGCGAGGGCTTGGCCATAAATCGAACGATGGCCGCTACCCTCCCAAATCACTCGGACATCCTCAAAACAGTACTTCATGTCTCAACGCGGCGAAGCCCTGACACACATTGTCCGCGCTGCCCAGCAACGCGCCGTTCGGCGCCGACACACATTGTGCGAGATGTCCAGAGGGCGCCTCTGGCGCCCCCACCGACGGCGTTTCAGGTCAGAACCCGCCCTTTGGGGACCGTCAGGATTCCTCTTGATTACCTGCGCTGCGCCTCTTCCTCCGGGTACCACTCACATCAGTGCTGAGCCATTCACTGTCCCCATCCCCCAGGGTCCCCGGGACAAGGGGTGAGGCCAGGGCGAGGGCTGCGGCCGCTGCTGTGGCTGAGCTCTGGGCGGGGCATGTGTTGGCGGCAAGGCTGAGGCCACAGGAAGAGGGGGGGGGGGGGGGCTGAGTGCAGACCAGGTCGATGTTCTTGAGTTGGATGTGCTCCACCGAGACCCCCCAGGCCGCGGCCTTCAACTCCACTTTGTCGGTGATTTGCCGGGAATAGAGGTCCCGGTTGGCCAACAAATCGTTGAATTCCTTCTGACAGACGACGTCGCGCAGTTCCGTCTGCGCCATTTGAGACATTCCGTAATCGACGTCGGTCACCTTCGAAGAGGAAGTACGTATAAGCGGCGGCGGCGGCGGCGGCGGCGGCAGCG
Source organism: Eutreptiella sp. 'Long Island Sound 2002' (assembly GCA_964036045.1). Taxonomy (NCBI): domain Eukaryota; phylum Euglenozoa; class Euglenophyceae; order Eutreptiales; family Eutreptiaceae; genus Eutreptiella; species Eutreptiella sp. 'Long Island Sound 2002'. The sequence goes on along the minus strand of OZ038382.1, from coordinate 10,949,636 downwards.
TACAAGGTAAAGTGCAATGGAGGGAGCAGAAGCAGCAGCAGCAACCGTGATACACCAGAGCATCGGCAAGGGAAGTAGCAGTACGGCAGAGACAGCAATTGCATCACAGCGGCTGTCCTAACGGATGGCACGCAGCACTGGCACACACAGCAACAGTCGCAAATGCAGTGACCGCCAACATGAAATGAAACAGCCCAGATCGGCTTACCGACACGGGGGGGGGGGGGGGCAGGGGGGTCATTTTGGGGCTGCCTGAGGACCAGGTAACCCACCCACCCACCCACCCACCCACCCACCCACATCAGAAAATTTTCGATCTATCTATCAAAGGGGCCCGAAATTGGAGGTCAATTTTGGGTACACAAACTTTTTTTTGGCTTCTGACCCACCCACCCACCCACAAACCCCCCCCCCCCCCCCCCCCCCGGTGGGGTCGGACTGCAAGACCGTCGCGTACGGGGGGTGCAAGGGCAGGGCCGCGGGCGTGCAGCACCTGGAGCACGGCCGCCTCGGCGTCCACAACGCGGAAGTACATCACGGCCGAGACCTTCGTGGCCACGTTGTCCGCGGTCATGACGTCCTGCGGCATGAGCTCCTGAATCCGCGTGCGCAGGTCCACTTTGAACATCTTTTGGAACACGGGGATGCGGATGCGGAGGCCCGGCTGCTTGACCCCTGACCCCAAGAAGCCCAAGCGGCCCATCGTCAGAGTGATGCCTGGCAGACAGCGCGGCAAAGGGCGCAGGCCTTTGCTGACTGGGAAGGGGGATGAGGGCGAGCCCTCCCCCCTGGACCCGGCCCCACGTATTGGTCAGCTCGCTGTGAACCAGCCCCACCCATTGGGCAGCTGAGTAGGCACCTGCCGCTTTCTTAGGGCGACTCACTGGGAGTGCACGATGGTTTGTTGGTGATGCACAAGGTACCCCCCCCCCCCCACGTCCAAGCTGCGGAAAAGCCCCAAATTAATACGGTCCCTCCGCCGACTGTAGCCTAGACAAAGCTGTAGCTTGCACGCAGCACGGCATCAATTTTGCAGCAACCACGCAAGACAAGGGCTTGGGATGTTTGCGACGTTTGTGGGCTGAGGGGCATCGGAGTTGTTCTTGTTTGCCCAATGGTGCCCACAAATGTTCATGTGAGGGTCCCTGGTCAGTATCCTGACCCTTTGCTTGCACCAGCCCAACAGTGCCCATTTCCGTATCGAATCGGGTCCCAAATGAATCCGGTCCCTACGCCCGCTGTAGCTCGGACAAGACGGTAGCTTGGCCATCAATCCACGAGGGTCGTCACCCTTCGGAATGCCTCCGGGAACCCTCTCAGTGCATTGTCTAGCAATGCGCTGTCGGGCACCCCCTCAAACACGCTCAAAATGTCGCACGGCGCAGCGGCCACGTGACCGCGCAGGGCCAGTCAGCAGTTGGCCAGGCCCCCACACCACTTACCATTACCTGATGAGGGTAGCAGTAAAGAGAGGGGCGAGGGAAGGGGGGGGGAAAGGCGGGGATTGAAGCCCCTGAGAACCGCCCTGAGGCGGGTGCTGAGTGTGGACAACACCGGCGCATATGGCACCAAGTTTGTTGGTGTGGTGTGTGCATGCGTGGGGGAAAATATCAGCAACGCGATGTTCAGTGCGTACACCAATCGTGACGAATGCCACAAAGGCGCCGTCATGGCTGATGCCAGATCTCTCCATTGCCCTCCGTTGCTTCACCCTCCTGGTGTCCCGGATATCCGTGCGGTAATCTGACCCCCCACGACTGCAACTGCGCCGCCCTTTCCCTCCCCCCGTCACTCACATCTGCACTGAACTGGGAGTCCTCGTCACCGTCACGCAATTCGGGCTCCGCATCACTGGAGGGTTTGAAGCCTCCGGAGGTCGCCGCCCCTCGTTTCGGGGATGACGTCCTGCGTAACCCCAGTGCTTCCCACTCCAGGCGCACACTGTGGGCGCGGTCGCATGCTCTGAAAAAAAGCAGAGCCTTTTCTTCTTCTTCTTTTTTTTTTAATTCCTGACTGAAGTTCCACCAAGTGTCCATCGAGAGTACACGTAGCAGGTCATGGGTCAGTGACAGGGCTGGTCGCAGCCCTCCGGAGTTTTCTTACAAAAAGGGAAGGATTGGCAAAGAAGGGTCCCGAAAAAGCAACAGCCATTTGTTCCATGATTGTAGCCTTGTAGTCAGCCCCCTCAAGGAGGGCCGCAGAAGCAGGCACACCTTTTTGGTACTGGCTGACGAAGGTAAGAAATCCACGGGATTGTCTGGAGACGGCGCTCCACAGACTTGGACGCGTTATGCGATGCATGACCTCTGCAGATGAAAATGGAGCGGGGGACCTCCACAAATCTACACCCCATCCCCGACCCACTAACAGGGGGCACTGGGCTGTGCAGATACCGCCTGGAAGAGAAACCCTTTTGGGCACGTGAGGCACGTGGTGGCTGCAAAGGTGCTTTTGCTGAAACGTACAGACGTCCACCACCGTCTGCCGTGTATCCACACAGAGTTCAGATTCCAATGTTCGAGAGCATGGCACAAGCATTCAGGCTGTAGCACAGGCAACCAGCACTGCTATGCACATTCACTGAATTCGTACCTGGTCTCTGCTGGTTCTATTCCTATGATGAGCTCTCCAGACTCGTCTCTGTTTATCCGGCACCTCCGCGTGCTGTCTGTGTGTCATGCAGTGCACCCAGGGCGGTCCTTAACGGAAAAAAAAAGTGTTCTGTTACACAGTTTTCCCAAAAAAAGCCCGCGGGCACTCCATGTGTTCAACCATGGTTGATGGCGGTTGGCGGTTGACGGTTGGCAGCGATTGGCGGTTGGCAGTTGGCAACTGGCGGTTGGTGGCGGTTGGTGGTTGGTGATTGGTGGTTGGTGGCGGTTGGTAGTGGTTGGCGGTTGGCGGTTGGTCGCCGCTGGCGGTTGGTCGCCGTTGGTGGTTGGTGGCAGTTGGCGGTTGGCGGTTGGTGGTCCCTCGGGGCGGTCCTTAACAAAAAAAAAATCTGGTTCCTTAAGGACCGCCCTGAGTGCACCACTCTAGTTGTTGTCTGTGAAAAGGCAAGGTACGTAGGGAAGGAATCTAAGGTTTTTTCTGGACTCCAAGCATTCCCACAAGCAGGTAGAGTGGACATGCACCTGCGTCCTCAGTGACACAAACCAATGAAAATGGGACAAAACTATCCCCGATATGTTTCAGTGGTGACAAAAGAGTGAACCTGGTGTGTGCCTTGCTGTTTGTATTGCCTGATGCACCTGCCACCCTTTCACTGTCCACAACGTGGTCTCAACACCCTCATCCCCAACTTGTGCACTTCAATTCAGAGGAGAAACACAGATTACATGCTGCAGGTCTGGTTCAGATTTCTGTGCTAGTCTGTGCACACCAATGAATGCAGTGGCACAGGCCAAATTAAATGAGTGTGGAAGTGATGCCATTCTTCAGCCTTGCAGATATCCAGAACTGCCTTCAGATCTGTATGTGAGCAGATTAGAAAATCCAGTGCCAAGTAAAGGCTGCTGGCTGGCACTGGATTACATCCAGTGCGGGTGGTGGCATGGGGGGTACTCAGGCACACATGCGGTAAAAACGACATTTTACCTCCCCACCGTATGCCAATTTTTTTTCCGGCGCCAAGTTGTGGCCAAATTTGGACCAGACTTCCTCAACGTTTTGGACCTCCTGCAGGGGGTGGAGGGTGGGGGATGGGGGTGCTGGGGTTACGTCTAAGCCTGAGTACCCCCCACAGGTGAAGAGTCTGCAGGCACCTTGCAGAGGGGAACCCGCACCCCCCCCATTCCGTCCATTGTTCTGTTGGCTGCTTTAGTGTGTGGCGCGTTTTCTATTTAATGCACTGAAGACTATGCCAATCTGCAGTATGGGCATCTAATGTGGTTGTGTCACTGTTGTCTGAGTGCACTGATGCAGTCTGATGGAATCTTCGCTGTGACGGAATTGCCGAGACTCCACCGTACTGGGCATCCAATGCTTCAAGCAAATATCCCAGATGTGGAGACGACACCTGTCCAGGCGCGATTAGCGCATCACGTGGCCCGTGTCATCACAGCTCGCCGAAGTACGCTCTACTTCTACTGCAGTCGCAGTTTCTCAGCCCAAAATTATAAAAAGTGTTGCAAATTTTTTTTCGTTGTTATGCAGCACTGTCATCCGCCGCCGGTATTGCCATCGAAGTGCACACGATACAGAGTAGCAGATCTTGAATGTGCGCTTGTATGAGAGGGCTCCACAATGGCCCCAGAAACCAGGAAAGGCATACTTGGTCGACCAGTATGTTTGAACGGCGCTAATTTTTTGTATCACCGAGACAATGGGCAGTATGTCTGCATCTGTGGTATTTAGGATGGCTGCCTGTGTGTGTGGTGGGGGGAGGGGGTCAGTGTGCTCATTCAACGCCCATTGGTTGCTGCTCCAACGAGAGGTTCCCTTGTCCGTTTAGAAATTACCCGACAGCCAAGCACACCCTCCTGCACCATCCCCTGGAGGGTAGTGATCTACCACATTTACCACCATTTTGAGTGGTGGTGGCCACAAATAGCGCAAGCACTCCAGGTGCTCAGTCTGCCCTGGCGGCCAATCCTTGCACTGTGCACGAAGGTGCCTCCTAGAAATGGTACAAATGGCCATAAAAAAAATTCCAGTCAGTGGTCTACAAACGGGAATTGTCAGCAATTGCACCAGAAATGAAAAGCAAAACCTGCCACTGAGAATGACCATCACGTTGGTACCAAAGCATTTTGGGAACCAAAAAGCTATGGTTAGACAAGGAAGGGGTAGCTTGGACAAGGAGGAGGAGGAGGAGGAGGAGGAGGAGGAGGAGGAGGAGGAGGAGAAGGAGGAGGCATGCATACAAGGAGCAATGTGAAGAAAAACACTGTGTGTACAATCGCATGTCGTTCCGTGACCTTCCATTCCCTCTCCTACCTCCATGCCCGAAATCTGCCCGAACGGACCACCAAGATGCACTACAAGCAGACCTGGGCATACCATCGGTTCTCAGGATGCACCTAACACCCTGCCTGAGGAGGAGGAGGAGCCACAGGATTTGCACCCGCGAGGGCTTGCACATGTCTCCAACATGAGCCGCCACGTCTCCACCTCTGACGAGGTTTGTCCAACAAAGGGCGTTGTCCGGGCCCGGAATGGGATACCACTGTCCCAGGCCTACCCGGCGAGGTCGGAGTTCCCATCCTGACGGGCCAACACTATCCTCTCAGTATTCAATGCAATGTACCGCCTTGCCCCTGCCTTCCCTTAATGCAAAGAGCAGGCAAGCAGTGCAGCATCATTGTGGTGTTTGTGGTGTACCGATCCAGCCATAGTAAGTTCAAACCATTCCCAAAAATAGCGAATCTGCCGTCGTAGCTTAGTCTCTGCATCCAATTCCCAGAAAGTGAGACACCAGGGTTCGTGATAGATATCGTGGTACCACCCTACTGTAGCACCTGTGTCAGCCGGCTGGTGAGACTTAGAGGTGTCCAGAACCTGAACCACCGGAGGTGCTCGGACGGAAGTGCCGTGGTCGGTACTTGTATTCGGGGTGTTGCACAGAAAAGTGGAGGAGGGGAGGGGGGGAAACAACGTCCGGCAACAAGAAATGCCATTGAGGCAGAGCACAATCGCAACGAGGTCGGATCCAGCCGGCCGCTGCCCCTTTGCGAAAGCACCCCATGGGGCAGAAAGGCGGCGGGTGCTACAGAATCCAGTGCCCCGCGACACCACTTGATATATAATCGCGCAGAGCGCCTGCGCGCGCGCTGCGCAGAAGGAGCCCCGGCCAACCCACGGAGCAAAAGCCGCCGGACCCATTCCGCCGCCACCGGGGCAAAGCGTCGGGCAGTCGACCCGCAACAGCTGTCGGTTCTGGCCGACTGCTGCCGGATCACACACCGCCGACACGGGGGGTCCCTCACAGGCAGTGCTCAAGACCCGGAACCGAACAATCCTACAAACGGCTGAAGAAACGGTGACGTGGGAGATAAAATGAGGTGGTCCCGCTCCGGAACATCACGTGTCGCGTTGATGTGCGTGTCTATCGGCGGGGGGGTCCGGGGTGGGGGCGAAGGGGGCTGTCCGGTGCGGGCGGGGGGTGCAGCGCTCCACATCATTATCAAGGCTGTTGATGGCCCCGAGGACCACAAAATCGTCTTGCACAGTGCCATTTCGTACCCCGTTGCACGCCATCGGGGACGGTGAGGCTCGTTCACTTGGAGGCCCACTTCAAAACCCCTCAAGACTGCCGCATGATCACCAAAACACACACAATCCCCCGCCTGCGCTGCTCGCCCACATCTGCTGGTTCTTGAACATCCCCCACATTCTCGACGGGCACCCCTAATCAAATCGCTGCACTGACGGCAACCGAAACGAGACGCCCACAGACTCTTGAGACGTGACACCCTCTTCTCAACTCGCACCCGTGCCCCAGTTAAAGTCAAGACGCATTGCACGTGGGGCACGGCACACCACAGTGGCACAGCAAGACATCGGGGATGGAGAGAAATGTACATTTTCCTGCGGGCACTGAGCCACCCGTCACCCAACGCCAAGGGAACAAGTGTCCATTTGCTGTGCCCTGGCAGCTGCAAAAAGAGCGGGTGTGTGGGTGGGTGGGGGGTGGCATCGGATGGTGGGTTTATGTGTACCACAGGGGCTGGCTGACTGTGCAGCAAAATTGCCACGCTACCCTCTACCCATTCAGGATGGCTCGAGGTGCCCCTCCCCACTCCCTAGCCCAATTTCAGGCAGCCACAGCGCGAAGACCTGCATGCCCTGCTTCGCCCATTGCAGGTCTCCCCACGGGCAGGGCGGCGCTCGGCAACTCCCAGGGGGTTCTTTAAGGTGCCCAAGGTGCACTCGCACTCGGTCAGCCACTCTCCCCTGACAGCCCAAGCCCCAACAAGGCCCGTGCTGCTGTGAACCTGCGCTAGACACTGCGCCTCCTGTGCCCAAGTAGTGGTACCATGAGCCACCCTCATGCACCCGCACAGTCATGAGGCAATACCCAGCACCTGCGTCGCTCGGCGACTGGACGCCCACAGATGATGCCCCCAGAAAATGCCACCATCATAAGAACTACAAGCCCTGACTTGTTAGGATCCCCCTCAGAACCCCTGAACAGCCCTGCCGCGTGGGAACCATTTTCGAAGCAGGACGTTGGTGAATCGCCATCGGTTTGCCGCCAACCGCCGTTGGGAACTGGGGGGTATTCCGTCCTTGGGAAATTTTGCAGCAGCAAATTCTGGCGTGACACATTCCGTGCCAATTTTCAGAGGCGGGCAAGCAAATTACCTACCCTGCGTATGAACCGCCCCCCGGGACCCGCAATTTTGTGGCGAACACCGTGCGTTGTCCTTAGTGGAAAGGAAAAGACCGAGGGCATCACTTGTGCCAGGGCGACTGGTGGAATGGGGTACGCAGACTCCGCCGGCCGGGCAGCGACTGCCGTGGGTCATCCGGCAACCGCCGTCGCGTGACCGCACTCCTGCAGCTCTTTGCCGCATCCCGCGCCCGTCTGTGCGAAGGAACACTGGCAGTGTCCACGCCATGTCCAAGCAAAGCCGGCCACGTCTGAATGGAGACTGCGGACAGTGTTCAGAGGTTGACAGCAAGGCAGGCCGTCCTGGTTTGGACTGGCACAGGACTGTCGCACGGAAGTGTTTCATTCCATGACGTTTGCCACGTCAAATACCAGCGGCTGACCACCAATGAACGTCAAAAATGACCCGACAAAAAGCGAAAGGAACGACGGAGCGGTCTAGGGCCAAGGTTGATGAAACCGGTGGTGGGGAAGGGGGAGGTCCATCCCCATCTCCGTCTTCATCTCCTTCCCCCTCTCCATCCCTCCCCTTCTCCCCGACCCGTGCGGCCTCTCCCTGCCCCTCCCTCAGCCTGGAGCGGGCGGTGGAGCGGGCGGTGGGATGTGGTCCAAGGTTGGGCACCAGGAGCGTCCCGCGGGCCGAGCGGAGCGTGATCCTGCGCTGCCAACGGCCCTGGGGGCGCCCGAGGGTGTGCGTAGTGGAGGGGCTGTCGGAGGCCTGGGGTGTGCATCTCATGTGGCATGGCCGGCCGATGTGCAGTCAACGGGAACGCCATCGTGCACTTTTCGGGCGTCCTGTGAGCCTTCAGATCGGCCACCAAATCCAAACCCAAATCAGCCTGCTTCCCCTCCCCTCCCCTCCTGGCCCACTCTCCATGCCCTTCCCTCTCCCTTGCGCTCCCTCTCTCTCACTGCCCCGTCTCCCTCCCGCTCCCTCCCCTCCCCTCCCACGTTTACGTTCCTCCCTATCCCTCCTCCCTCCCACGCTTATCTCAGAGTGCACGGTGAATGCCGCCCAATCACCCCGTCCATCACCAATCATCAATCAATCCTGTCCAATCACCATCCCCACACCCGCAGGCGGTTGACTATCAACCGGTGAACTCGGGCTGTAAACTGGTTCTCGCTTCCACAACCGTGGGCACGGAACATGACCCAGGGAGATTCGTGGCGGCTTCAACTTGCGTAGGCCGTCGATGAGCCTCTGAACGTTGACCGATGACACTGGGCAGTTTACCGACAGCAGCAAGTCCCCATACGGCGCTTGGCAGTGGTTCGCTCAGGGCGGAAGCCGTCAAAGATGGTTCAGTTTGCCAACTGGGGACCGGCCTGGAGCCGGGGTATGCACCGGGAGTGATCCGTGCCGCCCTCCACGAAGGACAGCCAGAGGTCGCAGGAGGCAAACCCGCGGCTGACCCGGCGGTTCTCGCCGGTGGCAAAATGCCTGGCCCCAGGTCAGTCAACCGCCAACCAGACATGGCACTAGCATCTGGCAGGGAAATCGGTTCACAGTAATAATCGGCCCCGTACCAAAGGCCACTCAGTAACGCCCGCCCCCTGCACCACCAGAACTCAGTAGGAACCTGCTGCGTCCAGTGTGTGGCTCAGTAGGACCCTGCTCCATCCGGTTGGCAGACGCTAGTGGCAAGTCTGCGGCCAACCGCCGTCGGTCGGCCATCAACCGCGTCTGGTCAACCGGCGACCGTCCGTCGGTTCGCGATCAACCGCGGTGACCAGCAACCGCATTCGGTCAACCGACAACCGCTGCGGCCGTTCAGGGCGGCGGCCCTTCGCGCAAGAAACAAGAGCGACGAAGGGTCCGCCCAACCGCCCCAAGCGCCCAGCGCCTACAACGCGACGGGCGGCAGGCGTCGGACTGACTTCCGCAGCAGCTGCAACACCTGCAGCACATCGGCCTCTGAAGCCCCAAAGGCTGCCACCTCTGCCTCTAGAGCGTCGTAGAGCGCCGCGAAGGCGCCGTGGTCGGCCACTTCGTGTGACCTCATGTACGGAAGGTACACGAACGCCCTCTCAAAGGGAGCCAACGTCTCCACGCCCCCTTCCCGAACCAGCTTCTTGGCGGTCTGGAGGGCCTTCTGCTGCGAAATTGCGACGGAGATCCTGTCGAGCCCCGCCCGGACCGACAACTGATGTAACACAGGGGAGACATGCAGAGCGCTGCGAAATGCTGCTGGGACTGTGGCCCTGGTACAACAGCTACGAACCTTGTCCCCGAAAATTTATGGATTTGGGACATGATGCATACGTGTGTAGGCGTATTTACGCGTGAGTATCTGTGGGAATGTGTGAGGACAAAATGGGGCTCGCACAGACTACGTTTAAACAGCGGGTAGTACGTATGCGTTTATGGATGGTCTCGTGGGGGCGGGGGCAATAACGGCTGTGAAAGGGGAGGGGGCGGGTGTCCAAGCCATCCACAAAGATGAGTTTTCAACTTCCCAGCCGAATTGCCCAAAAGTATTGTCACTAATGGGGGGTATGTCATAGCTAGCGGCACGGTTGAGACCCACCGTATGCACCCTGGCCAGAAGTTGGTGAAATCGTGGCAACAATGCCACGAAATCGCAAATTTTGAGAAGCGAACGTGAGGACAGGCTCCAAAACCTTCAAAAGAGGATTCCCCACCCTCAAAATAGGGTGTAGGGGGGTCACCTCACCCTGCGACTCCTCAAACTCCACCGGGTGGACTGCTCATCGACGGATTTGGGGGAGTTAGCCCCCCCCCCCCCCAAAAAAAAATCACCCATATATGAGGATGAGGATGTATGGTTGGTGGCGGTTAGCGGTTGGCGGGTGGTGGTGGGCGGCGGTTGGCGGTTGGCGGTTGTCGGTTGGCGGTTGGCGGTTGGCGGTCCCTAGGGGCTGTCCTTAACAAAAAGAAAGGCGTTCTTAAGGACAGCCCCAGTGACGACATGGAGCACGCCCGTCAAGGCGAAAACCTGCCCCGTTAGGCAGCAGCCCGGGCAGTCCGTGGGAACCCTATTTTTGCCCATTTTTTGGCCTTGTTTCCAAAAAGTAGAGGTAATACACTGTGAAGTCAGGGCTCCGCAGAGCTCCTCGCCCTGGCCAAAGTTCTACAGGGCGAGGGGGAGGAGGCGGGCAGGCAAGGGTAGCGGGTAGGCAGTCGTGGAGAACAGTGGGGGGTAGTGGAAGCCTTCAAGAGGGTAAGGGCTTGTGGAGGCACCTGATCCATCAATATGATGTAGGCCAGCCGCCCCCGGGGCCCTGGCCAGGGTTCCCCCCCCTCCGGCAGCAATTGCGTCATCAGCGTCTGCACCTCCGCTCGCGCCTCGTCCTCCAGCCCCGCTTCCGGGCCCAGCCACAGTGCCACGCGGTCCGCCGGCACCGGCGCAGGGGGCGTGTAGAGGGACGCCGCGCCGAACCAGAGCCTCAGCACCCACGTAGCGCCCTCCGCCGCGCCCGCGTCGACAACGTCCACATCCACCACCTCCACGGAGTCTGTCTCGGGGCGGCTGCTGTTTGGGTATGGGAACATGTACACTTTGGACTCCGGCGGCAGCAGCTTCGGCTCCTGCGCCTCTTGCAGCTCCATTCGGGGAAGGCTGCCGAGGGCCACGGATCGCAAGTAGTTTGCCGACGCCTCCCCGGTCTCCTCCACAAGGTCCCTGAAGATGGAGGGCTGCGGCTGCGGTATGCTGAGGAGCTTGGCCGGGGTGTCGAACTGCATCATCCATCCGTAGTTGAGGACCTGCGCCGCGGGCAACGCACTCGGAGGCCATGCCCATATCCGCATGCCGCCGCACCGATGGGGGGTGTGAAGCGCTCGAACGCACGCACCCAGGCCAGGGCTGTTCTTCAGCGCGAAAAGAAATGTCTCGTTGACATAGGCCTTCCCCGAGAAATGCCCAGGCACTACACGCGACAGAGACCCAGAATTTACCCACCCTGTCTGTCATGTTCTTTGTTGCTTCGGTGTGTGATTTAGCCTTTTTGTGGCCGGATGGACGCAATCACATGACATGAATCGTTGCCATTCAAATATTCACACCATTGCGAATGTTTGCACGATGGGCGTTGGCAGTGGCGGTGTCTGTGCTGTCAATAGATCGGGTGGAAACATAGCGCAGTAACTGTTTCATGGTTCTTTCACATCACCCATCAAATGCATCCCTTTGAATTTTGCCACCGGCAAAGTGAGGACACATGAACCTTCGCCCGCAGTCGGTGCTTCATGAATACAGAACTGGCCATCAGCCGCCGGCGATTCGCAGTCAACTACCGGCGGTTGGCGGCCAACGGCCAGCGGCAGGCGGTTCACCGCCGACCGAGAGGGCGGTGCTTGAGGGGCTGTCCTCAGGGAAAACAGAAAAAAAACCTCTTGTTGATAGAAGAGAACTCGGCGATTAGCCGCATGCAACTCACCGCCGGCGGTTGGTGGTTGACCGACACCGGTCGGCGGTAAACCGACAGCGGTCACTTCATGCCCGATGCCCAACCGATGGCGCTTATGCAGTTTGCCAAAGGCGAGGTCACGGATGCCGGGGGACTGCATCTGCCACGGGATATTTCCGACACACGGTGCTCCGTTTGGAGGAAATACCGCGGCCCCGCGGAACCAAAGCGGAGATCCCGACGCGGGCCGCCATGGGCAAGCCCTCAATCGGTGCTCCAAAGTACTGTGGACGTACCACCTGCTCTGGAGCCTAAATGTCCCACCTTTGGGTCATCTCCTCTCCGCATAGAGACGGAGTTGCTGGTCCTTGCTGCTACACAAATTGAGCACATGCCTGGGCATCAAGGGGCGGCACATGCGAACGCCCCACAATCATCACAGCCCCATAGCTCCACAGCTCCACAGCCCCACAACACCGCCGTATCGGCACAAGCTCGCCGCCATAAACCGTACATGGACCTCAGCGTACATTTCGGCTCGGCGTACATCCGGTCGGCCGGCCGAGAATATGCGGCATATTCCGTCAACGCTGTGTGGCCGACCGACCAAATGTATGCCGAGCCGAAATGTACGCCGAGACCATGTACGGTCTTTTCCATCGGGCCATCGCCACACACCAGCACTCGGTTGCTGTCGATGATGGTGTTCAGGCGGTGTGCGATGGTGATGGTCGTGCAGTCCTTGAACTGCGTCCGGATCGTCTCTTGGATGAGGTTGTCCGTCAGCGTGTCAATGTTCGCCGTCGCCTCGTCGATCATGAGGATCTTGGCCCGCCGCAGCAGCGCCCGCGCGAGGCACAGCAGCTGCCTCTGCCCCACGCTGAGGGACTCCCCTTGCTCCGTCACTTTGAAGGACAGCTGATCGGGCAGCTCCTGCACGACGTCCTTCAGGTTGGCCTGCTTCAGCGCCGTCCATATCTCTGCGTCGGTCCTCTCGTGGAAGGGGTCCAGATTGTACCGGATGGTGCCTGTGAATCACGGGGGTCGTTAAGAGCACAAAAACGAAAAAACGCAACAAATTTTCGGAGCCTCCGACGGCAGTTGGCGGTTACTTCGGAGCAAGGGACGCCGGAGTGGCAATCCTTGTGCTTACTTCCCTTGCAGCACGCTTGCAAGCGGAGGAAAGCTGTGAGGATCCCGGTACTGGAGGGTAGCTCTTTCAGTGACCGTGTCGACAGTCGGGTTCGAACCACGCGTGCGTGGCGCGACGCGCAAAAAAGATTCCGTTTTCGCCGGGACAGGATTTGGGTGGATTCGGCTTACAATGGGGGGGAAAGTACGTTTGACATTATGGGTCAAGCCGGGGTGTTCCCCACAATACACCCAAATGGTGCCAAAATGGCCCTTGTCAGCCAACCGGCCGGAACTGATTTTCGCCCAAGCCCTCGAGCCCCGGGTGTGGGGGCGTTGATCACTGAGCTACTAGTTGTATCAGCGGTTGGCGGTTGACCGACAGCGGTCAGCGGTAAACCAGACCATGCACAAGGTACGGGGATTCAGAGTCCTCACACACACACGCGGATGACGCAAAGCGACCAAAGCGCAGAACCAGCAAGAACAGGACTCACACACACACACACACACACACACACACACACACACACACACACACGCACGCACGCACGCACGCACGCACGCACGCACGCACGCACGCACGCACGCACGCACGCACGCACGTACGCACGCACGCACACACACACACACACACACACACACACACACACACACACACAAGAAAAAGGGTTCCCAAAGAAATCCCCCCCCGACAACAACGGGGTACTCAACAGGCGGGATTTCAATGAATATAACAGCTTAGACAGGGCCCCTTGCCAGCCCCGCAACGGCCCCGCACACTCCAGGATGTGGCGTGGGGGCCTTGGAGCGATGCGGAGGAGGGGCAGGAGGACGGTCTTGGGAAGAGTTCACCAACCCAAACCTGTGCTGGTCTTTCGGAGGAGGGCGTAACCCGGCGACCTGTCTGCCCCTGCCCTGTCTGCTGCCTCTGCCTCTGTCTCCCAATGACTCTACATGGGATGTGGGTTCTGGAGGGTTGCGGCGGGATGTGGTTGAGGAAAATGAGACAAAAATGGGACAAAAATGGGACAAAAGTGGGAGACAGATGGGACAGGACACCCATTTTTTCAAAATCCCATTTCCCGATTTTTCTGGAGGTCGAAGATCCCCCCTACAGTTCCCTTTGTAAAAATCAGCTCACCGCACTCACCGACGAAAAAATGGGAATTTTTGCCACTCACCGAATTTCACCGCCACGGCGGCTGGTACGGATGCTTGGGCAGTGGATCTGACCTGTGAACAGGATCGGGGTCTGTGGGATGATGCTGATGGCCCGGCGCAGCTCCTGCAAATCCACAGTGCTGATGTCGATGCCATCGATGTAGATTGCCCCCCGCGACAGCTCACAGAGCCGGTACAGGGCCACCAGCAGCGTGCTCTTGCCGGCCCCGGTGCGGCCCACGATGCCCACCTTCTCCGCGGGTTGGATTTGGAACGTGACCTCTTTTAGAGAGGGCGGGATGTCGGGGCGGTACCGCATCTCCACGTCCTGCAATGAGAGGGGGCAGGCGTGCGATGCAGCGAGGGAGCAGAACAGGGTCCTTGGCGGGCACAGCCCCAGTACGCCTCAGCGCGGACCCAATACGCCCCCCTTCAACCCCAGAGTGCCCTAGTCCGGCCCCAGTACGCCCCCCTTCGACCCCCTTGCGCCCCAGCCCAGGGGGCGGGCTCACAATAGCTGGTAGAAAAATTTCTGAGGGAACGCTGGTGGG
>OZ038382.1:10730083-10930083 GCA_964036045.1 Eutreptiella sp. 'Long Island Sound 2002' | reverse complement strand
CCAGAACCAAACCAAGCCAGGCCCCCCTCGTGGGTCTCCACTTCAGTCTCTACTTCAGTCTCCTGACATTCAGATAGAGAGACACTACACACCGCCCCCGTGCGCCAAACGAGTCAACCCCCTCCCCCTTGTGCGCCAACGGACGGCTGGCGCGTGGCAATCCCGAAACGATGTTGTTGTTCCATTTGCATGATATACAAACCGCAGCGGAGGATGAAAGGGGCTGTGCTTTGGTGTGCCCTGTCCTGATGTCTATCCTGCAACACGACGAGACCTTGCAGGGTCTCGCCGTAGTGCGAGTACACTGGCGACCGCGTTGTGCTCTCCATCCGCTTGATCTCGCGGGCGGCCCGACGGTACTGCGCCTGCGTCTGCACGAACAGCAACGAGATCGGGACCAGCACGACCAACGTGTACGGGGTGTTGATGCCGATCAAGAAGAGGGTGCTGAGGAGGTTGGCGAACGCCGACAGGCAGAGGCTGAGCGTGGGCAGAATGCCGGTGTCCACAAGCCGCTGGTCCTTACTGAACCGGTTCACGATGCGGCCGATCGGGGTTGAGTCGAAGAACACAACCTGACAGGCGCAGAATGGGTGCCTAATGGGAACATGAGCGACGCCAGTCGAGATGTCAGAGCACTGGTCTTTGATACCCACAGGAGGTGGGTATTTTAAGGGGGGGTGGGGCGCGGAGTCAATAGAGCCCCCCAAAAATTTGCGGGGGGGTCTCAGGAAAAAGCCTCAATTGACAGGGCCAGTAATCAGTTATTATAAACTGTGGCGCTGAAGGCAATTCAGACAATCCCCTTTGTCTCATCCACTGTTGCATACCAACAGCGTTTTCCGGACTGCAGTGCCGGATGGTTTCTGGTACCCGAGCCACGCTTTTTTGGGGTTGATTTTCTTGATCCAAATGCAGACCCACTTGATGAGGAAAGTTTGGTTTGGGGGTACACCACATCCGTGGAAAAAGCAACGGTGGCTGACGGGCAAACACTCGTGTATCCTTAGAATTGGCGCCATCAAATACGTACCAATCCTTAAAACCTGGCGATTCATTGCGTCCCAATCTTTGGACGCAATGAATGTTTTAGAATTTCTAGGGCGTCTGTTTTTCACCCCCTCCAGGTCACAAAGGAGGCGAAGTTCTGCGCTGGCGACGGTTGGATCAGCCACGTTTGTGGGCGCGTTGCGGTTCCAAGACGCACACGTTCCGTGGCCAATGCTGTGGCACTATCTCAGCCGATGAGTGCCCAATTCTCGTGCACATGAGCACAGTACTTTGGAGCACCGATTGAGGGCTTGGCCCTTGCGCCCCCCCGTTCGGAATCTCTGCTTTGGGGTTCCGCTGGGTCGCGATATTTCCCCCAAACGGAGCACCGTGTGTCGGAAATGTCCCGTGGCAGATGCAGTCCCCCGCGGCATCCGTGACCTCGCCTTTGGCAAACTGCATAAGCGCCAGCGGTTGGGCATCGGACATGATGTGCCCTGAATGAACGGTCGCGCAGGGCAATCGGCCGTGATGGGGGGGGGGGGTTTGGCACAAGGCCTTGGTATCTGATTGTTTGCCTTTGGCGGCGCCTATTGGCCTCTCTCCACTGCTCATTCTGACCCTCTGTGGGCCCGAACGTGTGTTGGTTGTGTCAACGGAGCCCCTGGATGACTTGTCCTGTTGGACTACTCCGGGATCGGCTGTCCCGGAGACGGGCTGCTGCCCGTGCCATTGACCAGGTGCATCCAGATGTACACTCCGAGTCCATGCCGGGTTTGCCGACTCCAGCACTGACTTGATGGGGGGGGTGGGATGCATTAGAAGGGAAGGGACCTCAGTGGTGGCCCGAGGAGCCGATAGACAGGCGGTTGGAGGAGGTTGCCAAGGCGGTTGGGGGCGGTTACTGTCGATTACAAATGCCATTGAAGATGGCACTTGCCGTCAGGACTGTGGCTGGGCATAGGCTGGGCGCCCTGGAGGGGGGGGGGGGGTGTTGCCACGAAGGCTAAGTAGGTGTACTTTGTACTTCGTACTTCCGGCACTCGTTTGGTCCCAAACGGTGCCACGGACGGCTGGGGAAAGTAGTTTGTGGGAGGCGAGAGTGGGACGGTTGTTCCTCTGCCCAGTTTGTCTCCCTGGCACTCGCGGCGCTGTGCTGACATCCAAACTTCGTCGTACGATGCACAGCAATGCAGACAACTTCCTGCAAATACGGCCCGCGGCACCGGGTACGCCACATTCGCGTCTGGGACGGGGGGTTGACCCCCGGGGCCGGGGGCCGGCGCCGTGCCCCTTTCCGTCAGCAGTCCGCAGATCGTCCGCGATCCTGCGGCACACGACGGGCAGCAGGGCTGTCCTGAAGGGGGGCAAAAAGGGTTCGTGACGCCAACAGAAACGAACGTTCACGGGGACGCTCTTTGCGTCATGGTCAACGTGGGCAAGACACAAGACCACAGAAGCATCACTGAAGAACGGTTGGCGGTGCCCTCGGGGCTGTCCTTAGGGGCTGTGCTTAACAAAAAAAGGGAGTTCTGCTCTCTGCTTCCTGGTCATGGGACCTTGTCTACTTCAAAGGTTGGCGGTTGGTGGCGGTTGGCGGCAATTGGAGGTTGGTGGGGGTTGGCGGTTGGCGGTTGGCGGTTGGTGGCAGTTGGCAGCGGTTGGCGATTGCAGCGGTTGGAGGTTGGCGGTTGGCGGTCCCTGGAGGCTGTCCTTAAGGGCTGTCCTGACGGGCGCAGAACCGGGGCATACCGGGGCCCGCAGGATCCGCGTCAGCATCGAGTCGTGCATGTACCGCGCGGCCTTCACCCCCCGGTCCGCCAGGAACAGGAGGTTGGCGAGCGCGCAGATCGACTGCCCCAGCGCCCACAGCGCGTACACCCCGAGCCACTGCGACACCGGGAAGTCCCAGCGGCCCTGCGACCACCAGCTCAGCCAGAACACGTTCCCCATGCGGCAGGCCTCCAGCATCGTGTACACGACGCACGCCTGCAGCAGGACCATGACGCCCCCGAGCGCGCCGATGTACGCGCTGATGTTCGCGTAGGTCAGCGTCGTGCCCGAGGCCCGGGCCTCGTCGACGATGAGGCGCGCGCCGGTGGGGCTGGAAGGGGGCACGTAGGTCCGGGCCGCGGACTTCGGCTCGTCCGGTTCGGGTGTCCCTTCAAGCTCCTCGCTGGAGGACCCCTGAAGGCGAAGAAGGCAAAAAAAAAATCGGTAATTTGAACAGTAGCGCGGGGTGGTTTTAGTGCGTTGACAGTGCGGTTCGTAACAGGTTGCGGTTTAGGCAACGGGTGGATGCAGCAGAGGCACATTGATTCATTGATTGAACAAATCTGCCATGGATTTGTAGTTCAAGCGACGAAATAGCATTTCTGATCCGAGAGCGCGACAAATGCTGTTCACTAAACAGGATGTGCAAACGCCATTCCGCGTAAGAAAATCACAAGCGCGAATTTGAATTATATCGTTGAATCGTGTTGTCTTATTATCGAACTTTCATGCTGTTGATATTCAATAGCTTGCTGTTCCCTCTTAGGTACAACAAGCACGTTTTCATGCAATGGGACTTACCATTCATGCACCCATTGAGATCAAAAGCTCCAGAAATTTCTGAAGTGCCCGTACAAAGGCAGTGAGTGCAAGTGAGGGTTGTGGTTGTGGATTATTTTGATTTCAGCGAAAAGTCTGGGTTCTTACGAGCTCTGAAAATGGGTACCGCTTACAACAACCTCCAAGAGTAGAGTGATGGTGCGGCACCGTGTGCACCACAATGCCGATACCCACCGATGTCCGGGCCAATACCAGTACCAATGCCAATGCCCTACCACCCCCAGGCACACAGACTGCCCCTTAGAATGGCCCTTGACCAACAAACAGGCCAGAAAAAGACAAGGCACGGGGCACTGGGTGCACAAACACGGCACCCAAACACGGCACCCGATCGTCGTTAATGAAACGCCCCTGCTCGACATAGCGTCTCTGCTTCGTATCGTCTACCACTGGGGGAATACTTTGAAGGGGGTTTTGGGAGGGCCAAAAATAGGGGGGGGGATTTTGGTACTACTGCTTAGAAATGAAGGAAAATTTCGGAAGAAGGTCCCTTGCTTTTATTTCCTGGTGGGTTCTGGATGGTCACTGCTATTTCTGGATACGTTCTTCAGCTGCGAACGTCGTCAGTCTTGAATTCCCACTGATAACACAGTCCGGTGCACACATTTTGGCACATGGCATCCTCAAAATTGAAGGAATATTTGGTGGGAGGGAGGGCTTCCACATTTGTCCACATCAATTTTGTCCTGATCCAAAACTTTCCTCCGGTGGTACGCCACGGTGCCCCGTATGGCATCCCGGTCTTCGTCTGACGAATTTGACTGTTGACACGCGTTGCTCCAGCACCTGCTGCAAATTGCGCCCCAGCTCGTCCTGCCCCCCCCGCCCCCAGCCCCCCCATTTGGCACCTGTCGCCTGCGCGGGGACAGCCACACCTGCAGATGCACCGTACCGTCACCGTCATACTCGCGGCCCAGAACTTCAATCCCCGACGCCCCCTCCCCGTCCGCCTCCGTCAGCACGTCGCTGTCCCCGTCGTCGCTGTCGTTGTCGGGAGGGGGGTACTGCACGCTGCTGAGGTCCCCCACAATCTTGGGCCACTGCGGCGAGTCCGGGGCTTCCTCTGCCGCGTCGGCGGCCTCTTCCTCTTCATCCAGCCAATGCTCCATCCCCCCGTAGTTCTGCATCATCGTCGCCAGCTCCCCCTCGCGCCCCATCAGCTCTGCAAACGGCCCCTGCTCCTCGACACGTCCATGTTTCATAACGATGACCTGGCGGGCGCAGCAGTGGGTCACTTGAATGGGGGGAGGAAAAAGATGCATTTGAGGTGGCAGGTGTGCCAATGTCGCGGTCAAAAATTATTTTGTTTAGTTGCAGGCCCCAAAAATCCATTCTTTTTTGATGTTACTGCATTCTGTCTTTAACTATGCTGTGTCGTTTGCTCAGTCCCTGCCTTTACTGGCTAACGAAGGGTCTTGAAAAGTGGTTGCCAAAGCGGTTACTGGGCGGTTGGAAAGGCGGTTGGGGTCAAGGTCTGGCGGCTACACGACGCTCGAAGGGCCGTTGCGGGCGGAAGCAAAGCGACAGTGGGAAAGGCAGCAGGCATCACTTGTGCCTCATCCTGCACCATCCGTCTCTGCTGCATGTCGTTTCGTGTTCACTGTCGTTGTGTGCGTTGCATCAACGCCCGCTCGCACCCATGCCACACACACACGGCAGGGCAAGGCATGGGCTGACGTGGTGGATTCTGCAGTACCACGTTACCCGTTCCCCACACCTCGCGCACCGGGCACACGCGGCACTTCAAGGCTCCCGTGTGCTGTTCTTTTGGGGGCTGAACAGATAGCACTGCCTCCTTCAGGACAGGGGCGGGGGGGGTGGGCGGGTTGAACCATCAAAAGGGGAGAGTAGGCAGAACTGACAGGACTGGGGACTGGCTCCTGGGTGCTGGTTATCCACCCGATGGCCCTGATTGAAAATTGGAAACATGGGCCCAAGCGCCTGTGACAGAATGTAGAGCATGCTGAACAACACTTCCACGCACACACCGCAACTCGGCAGGTGTCGGCAGGTGTCAGCAAAGGTTTCGGCAGGTGTTACACTCAGGTATGTTGATGAGTCGGACGGACTTTTGTGCATTTTTGTGGAGCCGCGCCTCCGGCTGTGTGGGGCTGTGGGTGTGTGGGTGTGGGGAGAATGGCCCTCTGTGACGACTTTCCAAATCCTTGGTGGCCAAACTTCACGGTCTGGGAGTGACTGAATGTGAAGCCTGCCGGCGCTCGTACGGGAGTGGACGGCAGAAGGCGGCGATTGTGAGCAGTGGTACAGAGCGCGCACACAAACAGACACACACACGGGCGCACACACACACACACACACACACACACACACACACACACACACACACACACACACACGCACACACACACACACACACACACACACACACACACACACACACACACACACACACACACACAGACACACACACAGACTGGGTTGCGGGAGCAGGAGTGCACGCCGCGCTGACAAACGAGCCCCTGGCCCCCATGACGCTCTGCCGCGGGGCCTCCGAACTCTCCTGAAGAACTCGAGATCGAGGATTCGAACCCCCACTTCTCGGGTGATCGCCGTGTCGTGCTGTGGGACGGACATCCCTTCCTCAGCCAAACTGAGGTGCGCCCCAGCGCTCCAGTGGGTGGGTGGTTGGGGGGGGGGGGGAGATTGCAGAGGCACACCTTGTCCGCCTGCGGCACAAAGTGCAGCTGGTTGCACACGAGCACCCGCGTCTTCTCCGACAGCCACCCCAAAATGCACTCGTTGAACACGGCGCGCCCCACCCGCGCGTCCAGCGCGGACAGCGAGTCGTCGAACAGGAACACGTCGGCGTCCGCGTACACGGCCCTGGCCAGGCTGATCCGCTGCTTCTGGCCGCCGCTCAGCCCCACGCCCTGCTCCCCGACCTCCTGCTGGTCCCCGCCCGCGAACGTCTCCAGGTCCCGCATGAGCTGGCACACCGCGATGGTCTCGGCGTAGCGCTGTGGGGCGCCGCGGCAGTGGGGGCCGGAGGGGCACGGGGGGCGCACGGCAACACGGGGCCGAGGGGCACAGGCCAGGACGGCACAAAGATGTCGTGAAAGGGCCATGAAATCATGACAACAATCGCCAATCGCCGCTCGAAATGTCGGTTTCATCACAAATTGCAGTAAAACAAGTGCTCACTGTGCTCGTGCCCCCCTTGCTTTTCTCCGGCTTGGGCTTGCCCCCCCCCCCTCCCCTCGTGCGCTGTTCGTGTGTTGCTGGTTGGCCGCCCCTTGCCCTCCCCCTGTGTGACATTCTGTCGGGTTGCTGTTTCTTTACGGGGCCCTTGCACAGTCACCCGTTCTTCCCTTTGCGTGCTGCGTCGGGTCGCTGCGTTCTGGCAGGACGCATTGCGCATGACTGGATACAGACCTCCAGAAGTGGACAGTTGCGGTGAAACAAGAGACTCTGGGGGCTCATTTACAGCAGCAGCGGCCCCCCGAGCCAAACCCAAGATGCCATCCCGTGATTCCACACCACACCCTACAGTGGTGAGTGGCTGCCCCCCGGCTGCCCCCCCCCCCTTTTTTGCCGTTTGCCGACCCTTGCCTGTTCTTACTTTGGGCTTGCTGCCCCCCCCCCCCCCCCGGTTGCTCTGGCGAGTAGTGCTCTGTTGCCGTGGTTTGGACACTGGGTAAAATAGGGTAAAAAACCACTCACCGTGTGACAAAAATTTCCTTATTGCCCGATAAGCAAAATACCGTGTAAAAATTTGCTTACTGTGCGGTAATGCATTTCTTTACCCGGGTTTGATCAGTGCGGGGGCGGGGGGGGGGGGGGGGCATCATATCAAAACCAGAGCTTTTGGCAATTTCGAGTTCTTTGAGGCTGAAGACCGCTTGAGTTTGTGCACCAGCCGCATCCCCCCCCTTCCCCTCCCTTGGACGCACCTGGCCAACAGCGAGAGCTGTTGCCGTCCTCTGTGTGGACCCGACACAGAGCAGTGAAACAGGGAAAGTCCGGGGGTCAGTTGGCACAACCTCCCAAGGGAAAGGAAAAGGAAGTAGAGAGAAAATGATAGGCCAGGGAGGGAGAGGAAAGACACAGGGTGGTGAGAGGCCGATGGGCACCACCGCCTATGGAGGGAAAGGGTCCAAGGGAAGGGCAGTAAGTGCTGATCGGCCAATTGGCGCTGCCAGCTGCAGACCAGAACACACCGTCATGCCACCCCCCCCCCCCCAAGCACCAAGGGGTTGCACTCACCATTGACCCCTTGGGCTACGGGTGTATGGGCCCAACAGGGGGCATTCACCGCCTGACTTCAATTTCACGACCTGCACAACCTCCGAGAGGGGATTCGTTTTGTCGACGTCAAGCAAACGGGGGGGGGGGAGGGGCTTTTGGGCTTTGGACGTTTCTCTCCAATCCAAAGAGAGCCTTATAGGCTCACGGACTGCACTCTGGTGGGAGAGCCAGGCGAGGCGCACCACACTCACCGGGCCCGCCACACAGCGGGTCGGCAGGCCACAGACGTTCCTCAGTGCGGTCGTGCTGTTCTCGCACTACACGGCGCTACACGGTGTGTCGCGTGGCGACGGCACCCGCGCTTGGGGTCGGCAGGTCTCTGCCCAGGCTGGGCTTCCAGGGGGCGTTGCTGCCATGCAGGATCGCCTGCAGAGGGCCGTGCTCTGGGGGGAGCGGGGGGTGATGGGGGCCCTTGGGGGGGGGGGGGCGGTGGCAAAAGCCCCCCCCCCCCCGACGCCTGCACACCCTCCCCTCGGGCCATGTACAAAGTGCCTTGCTGCCCCCATCTGCCCCCAGATTTGCACGCGCGCGTGCGCCTCCAATTCGCGCGAGGGACCAGCATTCTCTTTATATCAAAGTGATTTTTCACAGTGGATCGCCCGCCCACATTTTTTGGGGGGGGGGGCGACCGGGCCCGGTAGGTAGGCGCAAACCCCCCTCCCCCAGTCTCCCCCAGTGCCAACCATGTGGACCAACAAGAAGAAATCACATCGCAAGCGATGTTGTCAGGTCAGCCGGGCCGTGAGAGAGCACCTCCGGTAGTTTGGGGGTATATTGGTTGGGGTTGGTTAGGATGCGCCATTGGTTTTCTGTGTGTCGGAGAATGGGGACGCGGGATTGCTTTTTCTTGCTTGGCGCCTTCAAAATTGGGGGTTCCCGAGTTTTGGGCTGAAGACTCACTCGCGGTTGGCGCGAGTTCAGAGGGTGTGCATGCGCGCAGGTGCGTGGGCTGTATGCGCATGGGGGTCTGTCAGGGCTCCTGTTAAGGGGGGCGGGGGTTGGGTCTAGAGGGGGGGAAGGTCCAGCCCCGCCCCTCCCTCAAGTGGTGGTGAGGTTTAGAGGCGCCGAAGAAAGTTTTTGGTCTAAACTGATTGGCGCCGAAGGCGCCAGAGAAAATTTTTTGATTGGCTAAAGGCCCGGAAGAGAATTTGGCCCAATTTTTTAAAAAAAGGGGGGGTTGGGTCCAGGAGGGTGGTGTGGGACCCCCCCCCCCCCCCGGAGTGGTGCCGAGTTGTCAAAAGCAGCCCTGGGGTCTGTACCTGAGGGTCGAAGGGCTTGCCGAACAGGATGTTCTCGCGGATGGTGCCCTTGAAGATCCACGGCTGCTGCGAGACATACGCCACGGTCCCGCGGATGTTCGCCTCCCCCTGCGTGCGCGTCATCTCGCCCAAGACCGCCGCGATCACGCTGGACTTCCCGCTCCCGGTCTCGCCGATGACGCAGACCATCTCCCCCTCAGCGACGGTGAAGTTGAGGCCGCTCAGGTCCTTGGAGCTCGCCAGCCACGAGAACGTGGCGTCTTCCATTTGGATGGCAATGCCCTTGTCGGTGACGGTGCCGACCTGAGATGGAGTGGGAGGGAGGTGTTGGAGGGGGGGGGGGTGGGGGGCGCTCCATGACCGGCGGGTTGGCTGCCAGGTAATGGGGGGTATTCCGTGTCGAGGAAAATCCGAATCTACACATTCTGGCGCGACAAAACCCGTGCTATTTTTTTAAAATGAGCGAACAAATCATGCAGGGTTGGCAAAAATTGCTCACAAACAGTGGAGGGTTGCGGTTACTTCCTGGAGGACTTTCCTGGTGCATCAACCAGCACTCTTGTCTGCACCGCATCAAATGCCACAGGAACACAGCGGTATATTGGCGGTATATTATACCGGGTAGAGTTTCTGTGTCACAAATTCTGTGCGAAATTTTTGTGCGCAATTTGTTCGGTGTTTTTCAGGATTTGCCTGGGTATCCGTCAGGCTGTGCCTTTGCTCACTTGTACCATGCCAAAGGATTTGGTTGATGGAAGGTGCAGAAGTGTTGAAGTGGCATTTCCTCATTTGTTGCATTTCCCCCTGCGCAATGACCAGAAATGTTTCGCCATTTGACCACAAAGTGGTTTAAAGGTAAAAAAGCGCCGTTGGACCAGAGGCTAGTCGTTGGATGAGACCATTGTTTAACAAGTGAGAAGAAGCCAAGGGCTGGTCCTTGTGCAAGGCGGTCATTGAGGGGAGAGGGGCGCAAGAGGGGGTGAAAGATGGTTCCGGGCTGTTGCTCACCGCCAAGAAACCATCCTATCCCCCCCCCCCCCCGGAAGCACAACCCGTGTGGAGTGCCTTGTCCTTTTGTGTGACCTGCTTGGGGGTCGAGATCAGTTCTGTGGGGCGGTGTGTGGGTGGGTTGGGGGGGTGCAGTTTTGTGGGTGAGAGAGAAACGTTTGCCAAACTGCAGGCGATGGCAGCCTCCTGTCCCCGCATCATCCGGTCCTTCGCCAGCGCGAGGCGGTCTTGCATGGCGGGGGATGGGAGCGGAGGTGTGGGGACGAGGAGAGGTCTGAAAAAGCAAAGTGCAAGTATCAACACAGGCACTAGTCAGAACAGCCCCCCCGCCCCTTCCCCCCTGCGCCTTACCTTACACCACACGGTACGTTCCCGGCGCATAGATTGACAATGAATCGCCAGCGACCACCCACCGCCATCAATTGACCACCGACCGCTTGTCTTGCATTTCCTGACAACAACAGAAAACTCTCGTCCTCATGGAAACCTCTGTCCGGAGGTGCACTGCAACGGGATAATCCAATGGGCATGGGCCCAGAGCAACCGCCGTCTGTACTGTGGATGGGTGGCAGAACGCGGGACCCCAACTGCCCTGGGCTTCATGGAGAGACCAGGGATGCATTGGAAGGGGGGGAGGTACCCCCCCCTCCAGGGCGCCCAGCCTATAGCCACTGTCTCCCTGACGGCAAGTGCCAGCTTCCATGGCATTTGTAACCGACAATTACCACCCGCAACCGCTTTGGCAACCCCCTCCAACCGCCTATCCAACCGCTTCTGGGGCCGCCTCTGAGGTCCCTTCCCTTCTAATGCGTCCCTGGCCACCCCCTGGAGCTCTCAGACCACTTGCTGGGCAAAAAAGAAGTTTCCGTGTTTGGGCGACTGGAAAATTGTTCCCCCTTGGGGGGGGGGGTTTTCCCTGTCCCCCCCCCCCCACCCCCACACACACACATCCAAACCCCGGGCCAAACCCCGGGGCGGCCGTGCCGGGCCCCTAACTCGAAGCCACGCACTACACCCCCCGACCACGCACGACACCTCAACCCACTCACCACACCCCCTAGCCACTCGCTGCACTCCGATACCACTGGTCAGTTCTCCGTTGGCCCCCCTACTGGGATTCATTGGAAGAGGGGGAGGTGCCCCCCCCCCCCCCTTTCAGGGCGCCCAGCCTATACCCAGCCACAATCTCCCTGACGGCAAATGCCAGCTTCAATGGCATTTGTATCCGACAGTAACCGCCCCCAACCGCTTTGGCAACCTCCTCCAACCGCCTGTCTAGCCGCTTCTGGGGCCGCCTCTGAGGTCCCTCCCCTTCGAATGCATCCCTGCCTTTGGGGTCTTCGACGTTTTGGACCTCCTGAGGAGGTCCAAAGGGGGGGAGGGTTGGTGTCAGGTCTGAGCCTGAGCGCCCCCCATGATCTCCGCACACCTGCTGAGCGGCCTCAGGCAGCGCGAGGAACTCCTGGATCCGGCGGTACGATATGAGGGCCTCGATGACCACCTGCAGGACCGCCGGGAAGAAGAAGAGGGGCAGCTTGATGACGTTGAACAGGGCAATGGACGTGAAGGCGACCTCCGGCGTCAAGACGCCCCCCAGCGCCGCGAAGACGGAGAAGGAGACCACGGCCATCGTCAGCGGCGCGAGCGTAATGTTGAAGTTCAGGAAGGCCCGTGACAGCGCGGCCTTGCGCACCCACTTCAGCTCGAACTCGCGGCGCTTTTTGACTCGGTTCAGGAACGATTCCTCCCAAACGTACGACTTGATGATGCGGATGCCTACACAACGCGGTGGGCGGGATTTCAACTCGGGGGGCAGGGGGTCGATACAGCCCTTTGGCTAGACCCACCTCCCCCAACAGGGCTCAATTGACGGGACCGAGACTGACCTCCGGGCCCCGGAGATGACCCGGACCCAAAATTCGGCAAAAAATGAAAATGGGATTGTGGAATCAGCGCGTCGAGGGGGTTCAGAAAAATCATCATTTGCCATGTATCTGGGGGAAATTTTTTGATTTTCAATGCTCAAAAAAATTTCCGGCGCCTTCGGCGCCACAGTTCATAATAACTGAGTCATGGTCCTGTCAATTGAGCCCTTTTCCCGAAGGCCCCCGCGCCCCAAGTTGAAAACCCGACTTCCCAGGCGGTGAGGCGGAGGATAAGGAGGGCTCTAGCCTTAGTCTTGGCTCCCCGG
The DNA here is from genome assembly GCA_964036045.1 of Eutreptiella sp. 'Long Island Sound 2002'. Lineage (NCBI taxonomy): Eukaryota > Euglenozoa > Euglenophyceae > Eutreptiales > Eutreptiaceae > Eutreptiella > Eutreptiella sp. 'Long Island Sound 2002'. Next base: position 10,917,756 of record OZ038382.1, on the reverse strand, counting down.
CCCTCACCTTCGCCGCAGCCACGACCCTGGCCAAGGTCCTGGCATTTACTGCTGCTGCTCTGCTGCTGCTGTTGTCGTTGTTGCTGTTGTTGTTGTTGCTGTCGTTGTTGTTGCTGTTGTTGCTGTTGATGTTGCTGCTGCTGTTGCGGTTATTGCTGCCGCTTTTGTTGTTGTTGCTGCTGCTGCTGTTGCTGCTGCTGCTGCTCTGCTGCTGTTGTCGTTGTTGTTGCTGCGGTTGTTGTTCTGTTGATGTTGCTGTTGATGTTGCTGCTGCTCTGCTGCTGTTGTCGTCGTTGTAGCTGCGGTTGTTGTTGCTGCTGTTGCTGTTGATGTTGCTGCTGCTGTTGCTGCTGTTATTGCTGCTGCTTTTGTTTTTGTTGCTGCTCTGCTGCTGCTGCTGCTGCTGCTGCTGCTGCTGCTGCTGCTGCTGCTGCTGCTGCTGCTGTTGTTGTTGCTGTTGTTGTTGCTGCTGCTGTTGTTGCTGTTGATGTTATTGCTGCTGCTGCTGCTGCTGCTGCTGCTGCTACTGTTATTGCTGCTGCTTTTGTTTTTGTTGTTGTTGCTGCTGCTGTTGCTGCTGCTGTCGTTGTTGTTGCTGCTGTTGTTGTTGCTGTAGTTGTTGCTGTTGTTGTTGTTGCTGCTGTTGTTGCTGCTGCTTATGTTGTTGAAATTGTTATTGTTATTGAAATTATTGTTCTTGTGATGATGTTGCTGCTGCTGCTGCTGCTGCTGCTGTTGATGTTGTTGTTGTGCTGCTGCTGCTGCTGCTGTTGTTGTATTTTTTGTTGCTGGTGTTGAAGATGTTGTTGTTGTTATTGTTGTTGTCGTTGGTGTTGCATTGCCCCAGCCCTCAACCCCAATTCCAACGTCTGCCGCAGCCCCACTGCCAGACCCTACAGCCTCAGTCCAAGGCTCAACCCCAGCCGCAGCCGCCGGCCCCAGCCCTTGCCTTCGCCTCAGACCTGCCAATATTTCGTTCGTCAAACTGATCCTCTGGTCTGACTTCTTCAGGGCACGTTTGGTGCAGTTACCCAGACGGCGCGCAAGACGGAGCTGCACTGGAATAAAGACGATCAGCGCGGCCACCCCCGCCAACGCCGCAGAGCCCAGCTCGCGGTACAAGAAATACAGACTCACCACCACGCGCAGCGGTGATGACCATAGAATGTGCAGCTGCTGACAGACCTGAGCGCAGCAGCACGTGTTGGGGTCAAGGCTGTTCTTAAGGGGCAAACAAAGAGATCGGGGTTCGTAACGCCAACAGAAACCAACGTTCACGGGGACGCTCTCTGGACCTTCTCTACGTCAAACGTTGACGGTTGGTGGTTGGTGGCGGTTGGCGGTTGTTGGCGGTTGGCGGTTGTTGGCGGTTGGCGGTTCCTGGGGGCTGTCCTTAAGGGCTGTCCTTGACGAAAAAAAATCTGTCTTCTTCAGGACAGCCCCGGTTGGGGCCGGCTCAGTTTTCAGGCACCCGAACGAAGCAGAGCCATCTGTCCGATCGATCGGAAGCAAGTGATGGAGGTCATGGGCCAACCGACGGCGGTTGTCAGCCCGGGAATGGCGGTTGAGGCGGGGGATGGTGAGCATGGGGGGAAATGGCTTCGGCCATCCGGCCGCTTGGCAGCCCGTTTTCAGACCACCGCCTGCCCGAACCCTAACGCTAAACTTTGCAATGAACTCAGTCACCAGAGCCTCGTTTCCAGACTTCATCCACCAGTTTTTGGAGGGCTTCGGCGCCCCCCCCCCCTGTGCCCCGGTACAGCACCGCGTTCCAGCTCCATACCACCTACGCCTCGACCACAACTGCAAAATCGGTGCTGTGGGGGACACTCCATCAACACGTTTCGATTTGTTTCCAGTACCGTGGGCATCGCGACAAAAGAGTCATCGAAATCACAATCTGGGAACGCCTTGGATCTTGTGTGTGGTGGATGAAGTGTATACTATGCTCCATAAAGGCTGGTGTGTCACGGCGTGGTACACCCGGTGTCATATCTGCCGTGTGCCGTAATTTTGTTGGTGAGGTCAGTTGTGGTGGGGAAGGGGGAGGGGGTGGGGGTGGGGGTGGGGCAGGGTGAGAGTGGCATGCATGCCCTACTGTGCAAAATTGTGGTCTTCGGCCCTCGTGGCGGCCACTCCTCTCCCAGCGCTGACAGGCTGCACATAGGGGGGGGGGGGGTAAAGGCAGTGTGATGGTGCCGGTTGGTACTTCCGGGTGTGCGCACTGGTTTGAATGTTCAGTACAAATTTTTTCCCTTGCTTGTCCCAAGCCCCTGGGGACACATATTTGTGGCGGGTGATTTGGGCAGTAGTCCCTCTGCTCACACGCGCTGCGTGTGCCCATTGGCGTCCTCCCATGCCGGCGCCCTCACCTGCGGTCGACTAACTACCGACGGACATCAGCGGATCGTAGGTCTGCAACCAAATGCCCGTGGTCAAGTTATAAACAAAAAGCCAAAAACCGATTCCTCGCAGACAGGGCAACCGAAGGCGGTCAGCGAACAACCCCCGAAACCACGCACGGGTATGAGGCGCAGGGGGAATCAATCATCCGCGCTAGCCGCAACCGAATTAGCCGGCGAGCCGTAGGGGCTCGGAAAGATGGGGAAAATGGAAAAATGGCGGCACAATGGGGGAAAATGGAGGGGAAATGGGGGGAAACTGGGAATTATGAGAACTTGCCAAAAATACAGTCTAGGAAATGGAGAACAAATGTGTGAAATTGGTAGGAAAAGGGAGAGAAATCAGAGACAAATGGGACAATTTGGGACAAATTCCCCATTTCCCCCAATCCCATTCCCCCTCATTTTTCCACAGCCTCGCCACCTTTCCCTCGTGTTCCTTTGATGAATTGTGCTACCCGAAGTAGCCGACTGGAAAACTGGAATGGTGTCTGACTTGTCGACACCCGCCGATTTTTCGGCCACCAGAGTGCCTTGGGGAATGGCCACAGACGGGGCAGACCTTCTGCAGCTGCTCCGTGTCAGTGGAGATGATATTGATCATGCGGCCCACGCTCTGCTCATTCCGGGCCTGATTGCTGAGGCGTAGCGACTTGTGGTAGATCTCGGTCTGCACGGCCCCCTGCACCCGGATGCTGGTTGCCAGGACCGAGTTGAAGTACTGGTTCTCCCCGACGGCCCCGAGCCACTGCCCCCCGAAGATCGCCGCGGCGATGGCGTACCCGTGCCACGCCGGCGTCCCCTCCGCCTTCACCACCGAGATCAGCTGCCCCAACAGCACCGGCCCCGCGAACTGCCCCGCGTCATTGAGGAGCTTCCAGAACCCGGCGCGCAGGTAGGGCCCTCCGAACGCCTGGGGACGGGGAAAGCAGAAGTGTTTTGGTTGACTTTTTTTTTTGTTGGTCCAGACCAAAATGAGCTGGCGTATCCTGCTCACCATATGGTACTTGAGACAACCTCTCGGAATCACGGTTCAGAGCTGTCCAGGGGGGCGTTTTCGCACAGCGCGGGCACAGCGCGGGCACAGCGCCAATTATCACGGTGATTATCCAGGTAACAACCCTGAAAACCACCCACCTGCGGACTCATGCACAATCAATTCAAAACTCAAAAATTCAAACATCTGATGCTTGCCATGGGTCCCAGGGACCTAAATTCTGCCCCCTGTAGCCCCATCCACTGCAGCAGCTATTCAATGACGTCCTTTCAACCTTCTGAACTTACCGAACTCCCGGTGGTGGAGAACGGCCAACTTTTCGCACAGCGCGCGCACAGCGCACGGTACGCCCCCCAGTTCTACGATGATCCCACAAACGACTGCGGTGGTGGATCTGACATGTAGTGAGGATTCGCTGAGTCTGAAACCAGGTTATGCAGTGGGAGACCGTCACGCCCGCAGACCTCCCCATGTGCATGAGGCACAAAGAAGCAAAAGTGGTTTGGTTGACTGAGACGGGCAGCAGGCGTGGCATTGCGTTGCGAGGCTGCCAACCACCACTCTGGCAGTCTTGAACCACATGCACATGCCCTCTGCAGGTGTGTGTGAGCGCATGTGAAGATGTCGGAGATGGAGGACGACGGAGGGGGGGTGTGCCATAAAGGCTGAGTTACTGGAGTGGGGGGGGGGGGGGGGTTGGGTCTTGGCTTGCGTCGAAGGCCGGGACCCACGGCCTGTGCGAGCGAAGCTCGCTGCCCGCCAAGACAGACGCCAGGCCAGGCACCTCCCGTAGGTAAGACCCGGTGACCCCCCCGGCTCCGGTGCCCGGCTCCGGTGAGGATAGGCCAAGGAGGGAGAGGGAGGGCACAAGGTGGTGAGACGCCGATGGGCACCGCCGCCTACGGAGGGAAAGGGTTCAAGGGAAGAGCAGTGGTAAATGGCGCCTCAGTGTGCCCGCCTCATTGGCAGGAAGGATACAGGCGCTTCGGGGGGGCCCGTAGCGCCAGCGGTGTCCCAGTAACGCCGTCATGGCAAGGTCTAGGGCGCGAAGCGACCCCCGAAAGGCTTCCCAACAACCTCAACCTCAACCCCCTGTGTGACATTCCGTCTGGTTGTTGCTCCTTTACGGGGCCCTGGACGGTCACCCGTTCTTCCCTTCGCATGTTGCGTCGGGTCGCTACTTTCTGTCTGCTGCGGCCGGTGCTCTTGCTGGTGTCGTTTCCGCGTTCGCGGAGCCCAGTAGTTGGCGTGTTGGGACTGTGCTGAATGTGGCATGGTGTGCCGTTTGCGTGTCAGCGGCGCCCAATAGTTGGCGTATTGAGGACCCCCCCACCCGCATTTGGTCAGGCAGCGGTGCTCTGCCCTGCGCAGCCAGCACCTCCGCTTGCAGGGGTACCCCAGGGGGTCGCGGGCATCCCCTCCTCGGACTGCCACGGGCTGGCTCAGAGGGGGGGCAGGGACAGGGACGGGTACTGGAATGGAGAGGGAGAACAGGACAGCGGCCGAGACGCACACGGGACGGAAATAGAGGCAGGGGTAAGGACAGGCCTCTGCGGCAAACGGGTGATGCACCCCCCCTTCCCCAACCACCACCTTCAGGACAGCCCAACCACTTCCGCTGGCCACACCCGCTCTCCCAACGATTTTGTAACCGCCGGCTTTTGCCCTCAACCGCTTTTTAAATCGCCAGCAACCGCTTTTGCAACCACGAAACGCCTTTTCGTCTCCCTATTCCTCGAGCACAGGCCTGCGACACGGCCAGCCAAGCGGGGGGGGGGGGGGGGGCGGGGGGGGGACCTTGCTGAGCGCCCGCAGCAGTGAGGGCTTGGGCTGCGCCTGCTGCTCCTGCCACGCGGGGGTGAGGGTCGCGTGCGCTTCCTTGGCCCCGATCTTGGGGTCGATGTCCCACACGTCCTCCTCCACCAACGGCCGGCGGTACCCCTGGTCAATCAGCGGCTGCACCCAATTCCACGTGATCTTCGACCACCAGCCGGCGGTCGCCTGGGGGCACGCGCCGGCGCGGACCCGCGTGTCCAGGGCGCTGTACTGCTCCTCCGCCGCCCCGGCGTTGCTGTGCTGGACCTGCGGCTTGGGCCAGTGGAAGACGGCGAGCAGGGCCAGCACCCCGAGAGCCACCCACTGCGCAATGTACGGGACCATGACGAGTGTGGGCTCCGCCAGCGCGATCACTTGCGGCGCGTGGACGGTGGCGCTGGCGAAGGCGAGCAGCCACAGGAACTTGTAGACCCAGTACCCACGGGGGAAGCAGACCTCCGCCTCCAGGTCCACAGCGATGGTCATCAGGGCCCAGGTGGACACGCTGAGCAGCTGCGTCGTCACGTCGAGGGGGGCCAGGGTCTGGGTGTAGAACTGTGATGAGGGGTGGCGGACGGGGTATTTTTTAGCAAAATCTTTTTGTTACCAAAATCTTTTTACGAAAATCAAAATTTCGATTTTGGTAAAAAAATGTTCTGGTAAAAACGGGAGTTTGATTTTGGTAAAAAAGGTGGCGGACTGGTGCACTGTGTGGTGTTCGAGTCGCATGGCACTGTCCCGGCCACAACCCTGGTCCCGGTCCCTAGAGCAGCGGCTCCCAGTGGCACAGTGGTCAGCGTGCTTGCCGCATGTTCAGGAATTCCAGGTTCGAGTCGAGGAGGGAGGGGCCTGGGGCTCGTAATACCAAAGGGGGCAGAGGTGTTAGGGTTGCCAAAAGAAGCACAAGACATTCCCTCCCGCGCCCCTCACACATAGTCATGGCAGCACTCCGCGGAGAGACCAATTTACGCTGTTGGATGAAATATGTTTCCAATGAAATGAGAAATGGGGGTTCTACACACTTCCCCCGGGGACAAATACATGGACTGGCGGTTCACAGTGCAGAGTATCATCGACCAATGACAGGGATATCATGGCTGCCCTCCCTGGTCAGCCGGTAATTGTGAGTCCACGCAGCCGCACGCTCGTGGCCCACCTTGGCCCAGCGCCTCGTTAGGCGCAATGCCTACCCCCGCCCCCCCCCCTTGTATAAAGCTACGCCAATGCACACAATTATTACGGTCCCTACGCCCAACACATACAACTGCTGACACACACGTGCGCAGGCCACATGTGCTGAAATTGGCAATTCAGGACCCATGTGATGCATCAGAAAACATTCCTGGTGTACCAGCAAGGGGCCACATGTGCTGAAATTGGCAAATGTGACGACAAACCCATGTCTTATGTGGCCGCACTACATTTCGTACGTAATTAAATTACGCACAAAATTACTACAGTCCCTACGCCTACTGTAGCTTGGACAAGTGCGTAGCTTATACACGGGGGGGTACCTACAGCCCATCAGTGGCACGGGTGCACAAGTTCTACCACGGCAATTCTGCAGCAAACACCTGGAAACCCAGTGTGAATCTCGGGTAATGGAGGAGGGAGGCAAGGAACGACTGGTTGTTGAGTGGGGTCCTGGCATACTACCACTGCCGCGACCAGTGGCACCACCACCCTGTCCTAGATCCCCAGCCCAAGCCCCAACCCACGGCAGAGGCTCAGGCTCGCCATGGCAATGGGAACCAAATTACGTGCGTTGGGCCAGACATTCCATCACCTACAAACCGACATGCAGCTGAGATGAAGCAAATGGCTGCCTGCAGGTGCTGACTGCACGGTTTGGCGTACAACCCCGCGCATCAAACTAGAGGTCTGCACCTTGGGGTTAGGGTCAGGCTTTGTTTATAAGAGGGTGGGGGGTCTGTGGGCTCTGAGACCCACCCACCCAAAAAAATCTTGACCCACAATTTGGCTGAGGGAAAATCAAATTTGAATAAGCGGCCCCTTTGTGGGACCCACCCAGACCGCCCCCCCTTTACGTATTAATTCCTTAAACGAGCCTGGTTGGGGTGGTGCTTTAACAGGGGGGGGGGGGGGGGGCGGTCTGAAATTGGGGTTTCTGTGTGCGGTGAGTGTGGTGCTGCCATTGCAAATGCATTTGAGACATGGCAGACATGGAGCTGATTTTTTGTTTCAAACTATGACGAGATGGCTCTGATTTGAGCAGCTCATCCGAGGCTACAGATGTGGGACTTAATGTGAGCAACATGGATGATATTGATGATGCGAAGGGGAGTACTCTGGCTGACGGATGCACCCAAGGGAGCAGCGGTCACAAAAGCGCCGAAAGGCAAATTCAACTGGAAAAAAAATCCAAGAATCCTGTCGCTAAAGACGGCTGAGCGCCAGCGTCAGCTCAGCTGTAACCATCGCCGTAGCCCTCAGCCAGAACCCCCCCCCCCCCCAGTGAACAATAAACGTCCTCAAAAAGTACCGTCCGAGAGGAGGGTGTGAAAAGTGGTGCCCGAAGCGGTTTCCGGTGGTTCAAAAAGCCGTTCAACGCATGTACCCCCCGCATCCAACGAATACTTTGCCCAACGAACACTTCCGTTCGGACTGTCATTTGGTGGGCCCTAACTAATTAGGTACCGGGTTTCGGTTTCGGTACTTAAACAGGTACCGAACGGTGTGTCCAACGAACAATCCTGTTCTGGCCTCACGCCCCCTCAAGCGCATCCCTCCCTTCGGCCCACGATACCTTCGTCGCCAAAATGGCGCACGGCGCCACCGCGTTGACCAGACACGCTGAGACTTGGAGGAATCGCGTCCCTCTGGACAGGCGGCAGCCGCAGTTGAGGCCCTGCTTCAGCGCCATGCGGATGCGCAGCAGCCGCCACAGCAGGAACGCCACGGTGGTCATGTGGACGGGCCCGACGATGGCGGTCTCCTCGAAGCCCACCATGAGCCCCGCCAGCGGGGTCCCCGCCAGCGCCTCCGCGAACATGCCGGGGCGGCAGTACTGCTGCATCAGGTGCGTCGCGAGCGCGACGCCCTGTTGCCAGTATGTCAGGATGGCGTACGGCACCAGGGCCATCACGGCGAGGGTGAGGGTCGAGGGCCCGTCCTCGGGCGGGTCTCCGGCCGCGCTGGCCGCGAGCTGGGTGGCGCGCGCGCGTCGGACCGCGGCCCAGTCCCGAGATGCGGCACCCGCAGCAGCGGCCTGCGGGCGGTGGGAGCCCGGGCGCTGCGAGGCAGAGGACCGCGGGGCGCGGGAGAGGCCGGACGGTCGAAGCGGTTGTGGCAGGCGATGGGTGGTGACCTGCAGCGCGGCATGGCCGGCGGCTTCCGGTAGCCCCGGGATGGTCAGGCAGTACGCAGCCAGGCATGCCAACAGGAGGGCGGTGGTCAGCGCGGCTCGGTGGCAGGCCCAAGAGGAGCCGGGGCGCGGCGAGGCCAGCAGAGGCCTGCCGGGCCCGTCTCCCCAGGACCGGTACACGGACACGAGACCTGGCGGCACCTCCATGCCGCCGAAAAAAAAAACCTTCACGAACCAGCAAGCGGCAGTGGGTGCGGTGGTGAACCGGTTGTTGCAAGACACGCAGTGGAGGAGGGGCATGGGGGAGTGCTTGCGCTGCATGCGCACCGCTTGCACCTTTTGAGGCGATGATCCCAGGAACGGCCAGATTGCCGCATGCAGAACACTATGCTCTATCCACCTTTGTCAGATTGCCCCCAGGTGCATTACTGTGCAGCATCCCACGGAGGCACAAGAATGTTCACGCAAACTGAGCCATCTACCACTGGGCTACGCTCCAGATCTGTTCTGACGGGCACAAACTATGTTCTGGTATTCCTCGGGCACGGTGTACGCACACAACAGCATGAAAAGGTCACCAAAGATGCTCTGCCCAGTCTCATAGCTCTGTCCGAAATTTCATTCCATAATCTTGAGCGTGGATCAGCACATCAAGTACGGTCCAAGGGGGCGTGTCTGCACAGCGCGTGCACAGCTCGCATATGACAGCGAAAAATTGGCAGTTTTTGCTACAACTGGCAACATTCTTGCCTATACAGACCATACTACACCCCCACAATGCTGGACAGCCTCATATTTCACCCCACCCCCACCCCCCAAGCCACCCAACGCCCCGAATCGTCACCTCAATACCTCAACGGCTCTTGGTTCAACCAACACAAAGTATTCTTGTCCGTCAACCAATCTCCCACCCCCAACGGGTCTGTTTCGCGAGGGATAGTACTCTGAGCACGCCTTTTAGAAGCCGTGGGTGCGACAGGGGGCGCACTTGGCAAGGCCTTCTCTCCCTTCACTTTCTTCCGTGGTACAGGGGGCATAGGAAGAGGCGCAAAGACCACAAACACTCAGCAATATGGGGCTAGGGTTAGGGCTAGGGTCACTGAGCTGGTGGAACCAGTCTTGGTTTTATAACCCTTTTTAGTGTCTAGGGTGGACCTACCAGGTTTAGCAGCAGCAGCAAGCAAGCAAGCAAGCAAGCAAGCAAGCAAGCAAGCAGCAAGCAGCAGCACGCGCGAAATGGGGAAAAATCAGAACTCCATCGTGGTGCTTCAGATTCGGGTGAAATTTTGGTGGATGATACCTATGGGTGTGAAGTACAATCACACAAAGTTTGAGCAAAAAACTCAGCGGTGGCGGCCGGGAACAGGATTCGCAAGTGGCGGAAGTTAGTTTCAGTAGGGCCAAAAACAGCCATTTTTGGGCCAAAAAAGCCCTGGAACACATTCAAAATGGCCAAACGAAGGGAAATGGTGGGTACACTCCACGTGCGGCTTGACTTCCCCGTGTCAACGAGCTCTTTGCGGCCCTCTAACTCCATGATATGTCCCGGAAACGGCCCAAAAAGGCCCCCAGAAGCCCCAAATGCCGACAGCCACAAACCAAGAATAGGCCATATCTTTGACTACATGGCTCAAAATGTGATTCCGAGGGCACCTACTCCACCCGCAACCCCCCACTTTTTGTGGTTTCCACCCCTCAGAATTGCCCAAACGGACGCCTAGACCCCAATACCTAGGCCCACTAGGCTGCGGCAAGCTGCAAGCTCAAGCCCAAATAGGTGGGTGCCCAAATGGGTCAATAGGGTCCAGTAGGAGCAAAAAATTGACTTTTCTCAAAAATGATCCTAGACCATGTGCGACGCTAAAACAAGTGTTTTTCGACCGTTTTGAGCTTGTGGTGGCCCATTTTGGTCCTCCGAAAATCCCAAAATGCCTTGAAAATGGGCTTTATTGGGACCAAAAATGGGTCAAAAATGGGTCAAAACCAAAAATGGGTCAAAAATGGGTCAAAACCGTATTTTTCCAAACCTCATCCTAGACCATTTGGGGTGCACAAACGGGTGAAATGAGCCCATTTTGAGCCCATTTTGGGGCATTTTGGCCCCTCAGAAGTCCAAAAAGCCTTGAAAGTGGGCCTCGTGGTGATGGGGTTCACTTGCAAGCTGATTTAACTTTGTCAAGAGCCATCAATGTGTGAATCATTCTTGATGTCCCTCACCAGTCATAGCTGATGTTCCCTCCCCCACCAGCTCGGTCCCAATATTCAGTCTTGATTAGGGTTAGGTGTAGGTGTAGGGTTAGGAGTAGTAGGCTCAAGGTTGGGGGTGGGCGTTAGAGTTAAGGTTGGGTTTAAGGATATTGTTGGGGTGCAAAGTGGACAAAATATTCCTTACGGCACCTTTGGTGTTCATGGAGCGTCGGGCGCCTTTGGTGCCTATAGACGCCTGAGGGTGACACCTTTGGCAACTAGCTGTTGGCCGGAGGCCCCTAGGGGGGGGGAGGGGTAGTTGGCGTCCTAGGAGCCGCGGAGTCGCCCCCCCCCCCCCCCCCACAGGGGGGGGGGGGGCACCAGCAAACAGCCAGACAAGGCTCCTGTGACCAAAGAAAGAAAGTGTGGCAGGAGCCCAACCCAGGAAACCCTCGGAATTTTCAGAGGGGGGGGGATCCAGAGCTCTAGACCCACCAACCCGGCTGAAGACCCACCCACCCAGACCCCCCCCCTTTGCAACTTAATTTTTATAAACGAAGCCTGGTCTGGTGTGCACAGTATGGCACAGAGCATCCTTAAAATGGAAGAAAAAATTTGGTACAAGGGAGGGCTTCGAAAATTTGTCCACATCAATTTTGCCGCTTCCCAATTTTTGCCTCCGCCTGTACTCCAAATTGCTTGGTGAGGTGGGGGCAAAAACAGGCACGAGTGAGGAATGGTCCAAAAAAGATGCCCGTCGCGCTACCGCTTCCCCTGTGAATAGTCTGAGCAGCTCTAAACGCTCCGATTTGCCCTATTACCATGTTGGACTGCTGTTGGCTGCAAGACCCTCCTGGTTTGGCTTCGTGTTTGGTGGACCTGCATATATCCTGATTTACCGTCCGAACTTTTAAAATTTGCGAAACCGGCATTTTTGCGAAGGACACCCCCCAAAAAATAATTTTTTTTTGTGATTTTTTTTGATTTTGCGACCAAAAATTTGAATGGCGGGCGAGAAATTAATTTTTTTTTGCGATTGTTTTTTCAATTTGCGTTCACGAACAAAACCAATGCACCCAATGCAAATTGCCATGCATACAAATGACACATTGTAGGCCCACACATGAACATTTCGCCATTATGAAGGAGTGAATGAAATCAATCCGTCACAGTTATAGTTGCCTCGTCCAGTGGTTCATAAAGGCAACGGGCAGTCAGAAAGTATATGGCTACCCAATATACAAAGAAGAAATTCAGAGCTCATGACAAAAGGCGGCGTGGCACCTCACGCTTGCAATACAGCACATTGCCAACTTTGAACTGGACATCATAAGTGCCATTGCGGTGAACCTTGACAATTTCACCCGGCACCCTTTCACCTGTGCGGCGTGTTAAAGTGACAGAAGATCCGCGCAACCACCGTGGTGCGGATTCGGCACGAGTGGCCACCATGGAGCGTGGGACTTGGTAGCGATCAACAAGGTACGCAAGGCGAAGGAGAAGGAGCCTATGTTCCTGAATTGACACATCGGAAAGCGATTGGGGGACTTTTGTGGTCCCAACTCTCCTCATGGGCAGTTGCATTGTTTCCCTCATGAGGACATTCAACCAGTTCACACTGGCTGTGAAGCCCTTGGCAACAACCTCCGGGTGCCGCTCCTCAATCAATGCAAGTACCACGCAACGAAGCTCATGTGTGGTAAATTCAAGATGACACGCCACATGTGCCTCGATGCATTGCACAATTTCAGAGAGGCAGTGTGCGGAGGTCTTACACGACCGTCCCCGTCCATATGGCCCGTTCTACCTATTGTCGAAAGGAGCGAAGATGAGATTCACGCATGTTCCCAAATGTTTTGGGGAACGTTGAGCTCAAAAAAGATACCGCGGTGGAGTCTGCCCTTTTCAGCAGCAATATGCAAAGCCATTTCCTTCTCATTTTCACTCCATTTGCGGTAACTTCTCCTCTGCGGTGCAGTACAACTTGCCAGGGCCGCGTGAACCATAGTGTTCACCAATCCACGAATAAAGATCTCCACATTGAGACTCCCTGGCGGACGCCCAGGACGACGGCGAATGGCCGGCTCCTCTGGAACGACCTGTAGAGCTGCACCCAACGCTGTCGTGACGAGCTCACGGCAAAAATCATAACTGGCTAGTCGCTCCGCAGTTGCAGCGTAGCGGTGCACTGCAGCTTCATGTGGGATGACAGAGAAATAATGTTGTAGCGTGAACATGGTAGAAATGGTGCTGTACACAAGGAAGGAAAGCACACAAAGCAAGGGGGGGATTACTTACAACACGAATTACCTCTCATGTGATGTGTGGAATTAATTTAATTTTTGCGATTATTTCGAATTTTGCGTTGTATTTTTCGATCGTACGGCTACAATTAATTTTTTTTTGCAATTAATTCTAGATTGCGTGGGACTAACTTTATACGCACGACCTACTCAGAATTAATTAGGTTTAGCTTTCTTGAAGTTTGGACGGTATCTTGGGCTCCTGCATCCCCCCCCACACACTCCCCCCAGAACCGACCTCGGCCAAAAAGCAAGTCACGCAAAGGACGTGGGTACCGCAAAAGTACCCCATGGTCACCGAACCCCAGATGAACAACCCCTTCTCAGGGATGGACCCCTGTCCGGTGGGTGCGCTCTGCGCTTTGAAAAGGCCATTTCAATCAACTGTGATTGTTGCAATGGGGAAGCTGGTCGCAAACCCGCACGCAAGCCCGACCTTCTCCATCCTTGGCACAACAACCAAATGGCCCAGACACGGTACGTTGATCAGTCCAAAATGCTGGGATGCCTACAGCGGAGGTATGAATGCCGGTCCCGCCAACAGACAGGGGCCAGCAGTGCGTGAACCAGACAAAGTCCACCTGCATGTTTGCCTGGCGGGAAAACCCTGCAACACATACGATAATCCAGCCCGTGCATTTACAAAAGAGAACGCTCAACCTCACGCCGCGTTCCGGGATCAGACAAGCTCCCGACCCTCAAGGTTCGGGGTACAGGCTCCTGCTGGCGGGTGGCAGCTGGGCCCCTCCCCCGCTCGCTGCCTGGCACAGACAAGGGAACAGGGAAATAAATTGAAAAAACAACTTGTCTTTTTTTTTCCTGACAAAACTGCAACAGTTGAAAAAACAATCATTCTGCTGTGACAATCCCAATGGTCATCGACATCCACCCTGAGTTGTTTGTTGAGGGTTCTCATGAACAACGCGGGCATTAGTTCATTGCTCACTTGCTGGAAACGGTGAGTGTGGGAGGGGTGTCATTTCGTGATTGGGGGACTGAGCCATAATTCGTGATTGGGGGCCGGGGGGGGGGTGTCCTGGGGCTGCTGTGGAACGGGAGGGTCTCAGTCCCGGAAAGCTTAGGCGCCAGTGGATGCGTAGTGCATGCACAGCGCGGCCGAACGTCTGCAGGATGGCTGGCGCAACGCCGTCACAACAGAAGAATGCCCTGGGAGCCGGCAAACGATGAACGCCACATACAAACGGCAGTGCCGGTGGATCCTCGGTTCCATTATGTACATGCGGCAGGTGGGAAGAGGGCTGCGGGCAGGGTCAGGCCATCGGTATACAAAAGATAGAGGCAGCGCTGTCCTCTAATGGGAGCCACTGCCAAAAAACTGCCGGATGGAGAAAGCACTCGGGGTACCGGACCCCCATGGGTATGTGGCCCGTCCCGTTGTAATTGCCTGTTGCCCCTGCCGGGCAGCCTTCGGAATATCTGGAATTCCCGTGCTCCCTTGCCCCGCCCCTTGTCCAAATCCCCAACAATACGGTCCGGACGTCTCCTGTACCTCTGCACCAGCAGCAACAATGGGGGCGTGACTTTAAAAAACCCCAAAGAAATGGCGAGCACAATGATTGAAAAGATCATTGTGGAGAGGATGCAGATGCAGAGCATCAGGAGCTGAGCCTCTCTACTGGCCGCTGAAAAATGCTGATGTATTGAACCCAACCAATAGAACGCTGACGTAAGTAGAATGCCGCGGCCAACCCATGAGTACGTATGACATGTATTCTTCGTCCTCACAACAGTCAGTCGATGCGCGACCGCGTGGGAACACCAGGCCGGAATCAGTAAATACAGTAGTGCAGAAAGAATTTTTCTGATGCAACAGCAGAGCCTTTAAGGTAGCGGCAGGTGGAGGCCCCCGTGCCGAATCACAAAGAAAAGGATCTTCCGAGCGCTACACCAACGCCTCCGCCCACTTGTCGATGTTGTCCGGCGACCCGTACCAGGCGGCTGCCCGGTCGTCGTCTCCGAGCGGCGAGTGGTACACGCCCTGCAGGATCACCTCCTGCGAGTCCGGGAGGAGGGCGCTCTGCACTGGGACGATGGAGTCGCCCCACACCTCCAGCGTCCCGCACACGGTCCAGTACCCGGCGCCCACGAAGAACTTCTCGAACCGCGTGCCGCCGCACTCCGGCTCCTTGTCTGGGTCGTCCCAGAAGAACGCACCCTTGCGGTGCTTCCCCGCCACCGAGACGTACTCAACCTCGCGATGGAAGCTGCCGGGGTACTCCTTGTTGATGTAGTTGAGGAGCCCCCGGGTCTGGTCCGGCGCATTGGAGTCCGGGTCTGCCGGTAGGTGAGGCGTGCCGAGGGTGACCAGCCGCTTGACGCGCGTGCGGTTAGCCTCCAGCTCGTCGCCCAGGTACACACGCGCCAGCCACCTGATGAAAGGGTATGGGGGAGGGGCACGAAACGGGACACGGGCACAGGGGATGGGCAAGGAAACTCCAAGAAGCAAGGGCCCAATCAGGCCAGGGCTGGTAAAGCCACAGTGTCGAAGGCATTCCACTCTCTCTCCCTCCGCACACATGTTTGAAACGAAATTGCTTTGCGAGTATCTTGCCACTCCTTGGGCAACTCCTCGAAAGAAAATTGTCTGGAGAAGTTCCGCTCGCCTCGTTACTTCACATGTTTGTCTGTATGACAGTTGTGAAAGAGTATGTCAGGACGGTGGGATGACGCGCAAGCGCATCTTCCTACCACTACCAAAAATTCAGCTGTGTGCTGACCCCCATTGGGGACTCGCACTGCTCAGCCGCCGCAAGAAGTGCCAGTTGCAGTAGCCAAGTAGCAGGGTTGCCTGCGTGATCACAATCACTGCCCAACCAGGTACATCACCTTTAGTTGGTCAGGCTGCCGGCTCAGTTTTCCTTTTTGAAAGCCACAAATGGTGGTTTTCAGTCTATTCCATTCAAATCATCGGCAAATCTTGTATCAGTCAGGTTCCAAACAGACGTATTCCATGAAAGATAGAAATAAAATTGGAACTTGGAACGAAAATGGAACCAACAACAGTGAAAGATGAGTCCGCAATCCATCCTCCAAGTTTTTTCCGGTCAGGCATTAGTATCGGAAGTCAGGCAGGTGATTTGAATAAAAGATTCAGAAAAAGATTAAAACCACCACTCAAATTGCTTACTCCCCACCAATGCGATCATCGAAGCACGGGAAGTGATCTTCGAATCATTTTCGTAATTGTAAGGTGTTTGAGAGATAGTTCTCGTGTGCATCTGCAAAAAACGTTTACGTTCCTGCTGGACTCAGACACCAAAAACTTGATTGGTCGACTTTTTCCTGCTGGAAGCCTCAAAGACGCAGGACGAAACGCTGGAATATGCTGCAATGATTGTTGGACGAGCTGGACATCGATCCCAGGACCTCTCGCATGCCAAGCGAGCGCTCTACCACTGATCTACACGCCCATGCTACTCGCAGTGGTAAGGGGGTGGAGCCTGCAACTACCAGTGTGCTGGAGGAGCAAACAGAGGGGCCAGGGACAGGGACCAATGCAGTTTCTCTCTTCTGGATCCCTGTTGCGACGACGGCTTGGGCTTGGTTGATGCCATCGCGTATCCTGACGCCGCAAAGGGATCCTGACACCGCTTTGAGCACTCTTCTCTACGGTTGTCCAAGGCATGGTTCTTCTGAACTGCTTGCGCCGGCCATGCAGTCAGTTCCCTCAGCGGATCGATCGCAGTAGTCCATTTGTGCAACATCTTTTGTGGGTCTGCGTTTGGTAGTCGTGATATGAACAGTTATGAAAGAGCAGGTGCTGTGTTTTTCACCACTCAAAGGCCTCCATTGATCAGTTTGAGAGACAGCAGGGCGGGTGCATTCGTGGTGTGCTGCATATTGTTGCCGAATGAGTCCGTGCACTCTCAGGTGTCCCCCGGGCGGCCACCCTGTTTTTCAGTCAAAAAATGGGCAAAATTGTACCCCCTGTTACAGGCGGTCTGTATTTGAATGAAGGCGGGGACCACACACCACCTCCAGTAATTTTCTTTGGGTGTCCGCGGTGCCAGTGAAAAAGGGCGGAAAACAGACTTCGGCACTGGGACTTCGGCACTGGTGCCGCAGACTGCAAAGGGTTTTCGTTGGCACCGCAGAGGCTCCAGGCGCACTCCGCCAAAGGCAGGCGTCACTGAAGACTTCGACCGCGGTGCCCCGTCTTCAGCGTTCCATCGCAACGCATCTTCTGGCTTTTCGCATGGCGCCGTTGTACGGGACCCGGCCTGTCTCCAGTTCTCTGGCACACACCTGCCTTGGCGCTGGCAGTTGGCAAACCAATGCTAGCGAGCCCTCTGGCTTGCCTGCGAGGCAATTTCGGGAGCAAGGCCGGTCTGCCAGCCGCGCTGCACCTCATGAAGCCCCCCCCCCCCTTGAGGGGGCAGGTAGGGAGCTGCAGGGGGGTCTCAAACGTAAGTGCCAAAGCGGTGACTGGTGGTTGGAAAGCGAGGGCTGGCGGTCGGTTGGGGCGGAAAGAGATGTCAGCCCTAGGAGGGGGGCCAGCCCGCGTGTCCACGCTGGGGCACAGGTGCCCCAACAATTGCTTTGAATGTATAAAAATTGCAAACAATCTAATTTCCAAAAACTACAACATAAATTGCCTCCGAAACGTAATTGTTTAAGAATATCTTTTCTAAACAATCTGAATTGCGAAAATCAAAAAAGTTAAAACCACTAGACCCTTTAAAAAAAGAATGTGGGCGTGGTGCCATTAGGCAAGGGGTATGAGAGCGTACAAGGCGTACGGAAGTGCAGATGGCACAAGGGACATGAGGTTGGGGAACGAGGGTGTCAGAAAGGAAACAGACCCGCCAGCGGAGTGCCCGATGATCGTCACGTCTTCGCCCATCTCATCCACAAGCTTCTCCACGCGGTCCACGTACCAGTTCAGAATGGGGCGCGGCTCCAACTCCCCCCTCCAGTACGCAGGGTCCGCGAACCCCGCAACGTTGCGGAACCAGTCCAGGCGGGCGATGGGGAGGACCTCCACGCGCCGAGCGCCCCGGTCCATGAGGCCGGCCTTGAGCTCGTCGTAGTCGGCCGCGCAGTTGCCGAGGCCGGGGAGGATGATGATGGCATTGCAGCCGCTGAGGTCCACTGGCGTAGCGGAAGGCCTGGCAGGACCCTGACGTGATAGGGGACGTGCAGCGATGCATCAGAAGAGGGAGGGGGTGGGAGGGGGGTCCGGAACCCAAAAGTTTGTGTACCAAAAATGGCCCAAATCAACATTTCCTTTTGTAAATTTCATTTTCTCCCACTACGAAACCTGGGTCAAGGGGGGGTGGGGGGGGATCCTCCTAGGGTCTTTGGCCGCTCTAATACCCCCGCCCCCTTGTATAAAGCTACGCCAATGCACACAATTATTGCGGTCCCTACGCCTACTGTAGCTGGGACAAGGGCGTGGCTTGCACCCAACACATACAACTGCCGACACACACGTGTGCAGGCCACATGTGCTGAAATTGGCAATTCAGGACCCATGGGATGCATCAGACTAAAAAAAACATTCCTGGTGCAACAGCAGGGGGCCACATGTGCTGAAATTGGCAATTCAGGACCCATGGGATGCATCAGACTAGAAAAAAAATTCTTGGTGCACCAGCAGGGGGCCACATGTGCTGAAATTGGCAAATGTGACGACAAACCCACGTCTTATGTGGCCGCACTACATTTTGTACATAATTTAAGTACATACAAAACTTTTACGGTCCCTACGCCTACTGTAGCTTGGACAAGGGCGTAGCTTATACAAGGGGGGGGGGGGGTGTACATCCCTGGGGATGTGCTTTGCGCGTTGGCGTCCGTCACGACATAATCACATTGAGGGTCCTACTGACTCATTCGCTGGGTGCAGCTGGTTCCGAACCCCCCCCCCTCTTTGCGAGAGCAACATCAAAGTTCCAAAATGTGACGGCAACAACACCTCGTGTGGCTCTGACAAGGGCATTGTTCGGCGCGCGCACGCAAAGACACAAGCAGCGAGAGCAAAGCAGAGCAGCGTTGAGGTCCAGAACGGGGCATGATAAGTGCAGGAGAGGGGCAACAAGCAACAAGTGGCAGGGCAGAAACCAGCACCCCCAAAGTACCATCCCCAACCCCAAACCAGAAAATGGAACCGCCAAATCCCGCGGTTCCAAAAGTTGCGGACACAGGTCAGCCTATTTAGGTCCTGCACGCTGTGCGTACAGGGGTCAGTGCAGAAGCAGGATGTGGCAGAGCCACCGTGCCGCCCCCCAAGCCTCACCCTTAGTGTACACGGCGCAAAAGGAGGACCCGCGCCAAAGGCTCAGGTGTCTTTGCTGTGGGCCCTCCCGTGCCCCTTACCCGGGGTCTCCGATCCTCTCGGGGGCGCCGACGCTCTCCCCTGCCCCTCATCCTGTGGTGACGTCAGAGTAGCCGCTATGGTGAAGCCCAGAGCGAAGAGGCCGCATGCTGCGGCTGGGCAGTGACGTCCTTGGGCTGGCGCCCTGCTCGCCGTGTTGGCCCCTGCCACCCTGCGACCCCACTTGGGCTTGCTGGGGGTGGAGAGCCCTGGCGACCTGGCTTGCACTGGTCGCTTGCCTGCGGACCAAAAGTTGCGGATACAACACCTCGTGTTGCTGTGACAAGGGCATTGCTGTCGCAAGAGGGGGGGGGGGGGTGCAAGCAGGTCACAAAGCGCTCCACACATGCACGTCCTGGTATGCATGTGCAGCAATGTTCGGCAGTTCGGAAGAGGGGGGGGGGGTTGGCACAAAGCCTTGGTGATTGGCTCTGTTAGCCTGTGGTGGCGCGTATTGGCCTCTCGCCCTTGAACCTTCTGCTATGACAAGCAGGCATCCGCACTACTGCTGGGGGGGGGGGGGAGTACTGAGTTCTCAGTGTGACGGGAACGGGGAATACTGAGTGGCACAGGGCCTGAGGTTCATTCTGAACGAAATACAGTTGCCTTGCCAGACGCGCGTGGCACGCCTGACCATAGAATGATTTCGTTTGCGCCTGGGTTTTGGTGTGTACATATGTACTGAGATGCAGCAGGGTGCGGGTGCAAGCTGCAGTGACAGGAGGTGAGTGTGCTTGTAGACGGTGTGGTAAAATGCACCATGGCACATGTGGATGGTGCAGTGAGATCCAGCAGGGTGAGTTTCTCCGCTGCAAGTTCATCCTGCAGCGTGCCTGTAAATGTGGTGGGGCATTAGGGCTGCCTTTGCAGCGTGTACATTGGTTGTGAGAAGCCATACTGTAAACCCATGACCTCCTGGGTGCACCAAATGCACCACAACACAAATCATCTGAAGAGCCACGGTCTTTTAATTTGCACATTGCTTCTACCGGATAGGTTTTCTGAGACCGGGGCAGCTCATGTTTGGATTTTTCGTTGCCAATTTCCAAGAGTCCAATCTTTCTTCAACAATGCATGAGGCACAATCCCTTGAAACCATTCCATATCGGTTTACGTTGCTTGCTTTGCAGCCCCTTTGCAACCCATAATAAGGAATGCCCCTACCCCTTGTGCGTTGTTGCCCTTAGCTGGGCAGCGCTCATTGCGGCACATTTGGGGACTACGCAGGATTCTACAATTGTGAGTTCCTCATTCCACCCTGTGCATGCAGACTGCTGCATCTCACTAAACCCTGCACGGGCGCACTGCTGCATCTCACCACTCAATACACCCACGCATATGACCACAGTGTTGCATGCCAGTACACGCCAGATATCAGATGCAGCACAGTGGGGGCAGAAACTGTATTGACACACAGCAGCGTGCATGTCCAGGGTGTAGTGCGATGCAGCAGTGTGCATATAACCGGTGGTGAATGCAGCAGTGCGCATGAAGATGCACATACATGAAACAATTGTATGGGGCCAGTAGAACAAATGGCGAACCAGCAAACCAGTCGAGTAGCCTCTCCCAATGAATTTGACCTCCCACCTTTGGGCGATGGCCCATGTACCACTGAAGCCACTGCAATTGATGCACCAGGAACAAGGAGTGCGCCCCTGTCCACCGCATCAGGCGCTCCATTGGCAGCCTCCAAGTGCTCAAGAGAGGCAACTCACTCACAACCGCCAAATCGTGGCCAATTTCCCTCGGTACCAAGCCCTTCCTCCATAAGCGGGCGAACATAAGCCGGCGAAGGGGGGGGGGGGGGGGGGCGGACCTCGTCAGCCGAGCTGGGCGTTGCTTCTGCACGACACACTGTTGGCGGGGCAGTGCGCTCGGGTTTGAAGACTTCAGGCAGATCCGCGCCGGCCCCGGCAAACGCCAGCCTCGCCGATGTGCCCTGTAGTCGCTGCCACAAGTAGAAAACGCCCACCAGGGCAAGCGACAGCCCCAGGCCCAGGAACGCGGCTCGGGGCTCTGCGCCATATTGGGCATGGGCAGTCAGGGTCCCAGTAGTGACCGGAAGCATGTCTCCGGAATGGCCAGATAAAGGCATGGCCCTGGGAGCTGCTATGGTGTTGCGCATGTGGGTGGACTGCAAACCCGATGGCGTGCTGCGCTGGATGCTGGTGCGGCCAGCCAGGGCTGGCCGCGCAAGGGTCGCAGCATCGGTGGCATACAATGAGGGGGCTGTGGTGCCCTGGGCTGCGCTTAGGGCCCACGTCATGCCGCAAGTTGCCAAGAGACCAAGACCAAGACCGGCTGTGACAAAGGTCACTAGCTCCTTTCCTGTGGGGCTCCGCTCAGATGCATGGAAGGCGCATGGGTCAGGGTGCAACAGTGGCACATGTGCAGGATATCCCGACATGCTGCGACCTGAAAATAAAGACAGCATCTGGTCGTATGGCAGCACTGTGAATCAGTGCGGACAGGGGGGGTGTTTGCCCGGAGCATGCCCGGCATGCTACTGTTGTACCAAGTATCCTGACTTTAACCACAGCTTTATCCTACCTTAGAGAAGCTCCCCAGACCAGACCGGGCCGGACTAGAATCAACCCCAAACCCTTCCTTCCCAAGAGAGCACGCAACTTGAGACCAAAGCTGTGAATTCCACTTCCTCAACACATGTGACATGTATTGTGCCCAGTATACAGTTTTGTCCCTACAAATGTGTGGGTCAATACACTCGGCACACAATAATTTTCATTACATACACCACGACGTGTGGTAGTGTACTTAGTGGAGAACAATGCACAAACATCAACCTCATCCACTCCATCATCTTGCGTGGCATTTGAGTTGCTTGCATCAACAGTATTCCAAACATGAGGGGGAGCGTGTTCCCATGGGTGCACAATTTAGGTCGGTACTGATAGACTGAATGACCCTGCCTTAGCCACTTTCAACCGTTAGTTCTTGCAAGTCCCCATGCTGCATAATGGGATTCCTCTCCGCTTTGGGGAAATCAAGACAACAGTGGTTATATCGCCACTTTTGATTGCGCCTCCTCATCCTTGTAGTGCTATTTAAGTTAATTGGCCCATGTTATTTCTCTCCACATTGGAGACCCTGGAAGGACGGTGTTGAGACACTTGTCTATTACTCTCCACGGACGAGGATCACCCGTGGTGTGGTGGAGATGGACTGCACAACACACCACCCAATGTTTTGCCATATCCCCACCTCCCTCAAGGTCATTGTGGTGAGGGTGTGGTACTTAGAGCCATGCATCTTACTTGGGCAGAGAAGCAAAAAAAAGGAGCACTGCCAATTTTCTTCGGCCACATAATTCAAAACAACAACGTTTTGATATGCTTCCGTGAGACATTTGATGTTGGCACTCTGTGGAGGGGTACATGGCATGTCTGCAATGCACCAAAGAACCCTGCGGACATGGCTCCCGTTCAAGTGGGGAGGCATTGAAATGGCTATTTCACACCTCCATCTAGCATTGAAATGGCTACACAACACCTACTGTCCTAGGAACACGTTTCTCTCAAGAATGACCTCGCCGTCCAACTTTTGTTGTTTCATACCCAGCATACACTCAATGTATTCTCTTGTCAAAGGTTTGAGAAAAGAGTACGACTTCAATTATCAAGAGAACCACATATCCCAGCCTCCCAACTGTGATCCCATTCAGAGATGCCTTGGTGTTGGCGACACTTTGCCTCAAAATCACCTTCTCGTGTCCCTCTTTCTTGTGTTGTGAACCCAAAGTAGTGTCATGTAACACGTTGCCTAAATTGGAGACAAAAAACCGCACCAGTATCTGGGCACACAAACACTTATAAATTGTTTATGACACACAAATAGGTTGGGTTTGCCAGTCATGGTAGGGCCTGTCAACAAGGAGCGCAAAACACAGTGCAACATGTTGGGTACTTGCTCAAATGTGGCAGGGGATGCGTTGTCAACTATCTGCACTTGGTACTGTGTGGCTTGTGTCGTGTGAAGAAGGGAAGCATACATTTGGCTTGTGTCTTGCATTTCTGATGCACCTTAGTGTGATTTCGTTCGGTGGCAATGGAGAAGCATCTCAAAAGGCTACCATGTCTAGCTAAAGAGAACAGAGCAAGAAATGCAAATGGCACTCCAGGTGCTAACTCACGGCATTCAGTGGAAACTCCTTTTTGACAATGTCGTCTCCACAACATCACTGTACTATTTATCACAATTTTTGTGACAGCTCCAACGCTGGGCTCAGGGGCTTGCAACTGCAAACATAATGACATTTCTCTTGGCCCGGTTAGATGGCCTGTGGACACGGCGCAGCAAAACAGCAAATTTGAAGAATTGATCACCGCACATTGTCTGCTTGCACAAGAAAAATCCCACGCCGTCACCAATCGAGCGACAAGGGACAAGCAACGGCAGTTGGTTGTGGTTGCACAGCTGAGGGCAATGAGGTGGCGACATGTCGGCGGGTAGGAGCTGAAAACTGCGATAGGTCCCCGAAGATCAGGATACAAAGTTCCAGCACCTTCTGCTTCCTGCTTGCCGACCACATTGCTCCAGTTCCAGCACAGCTCCAGGCACAGGAGTGAACATAACAACAAGAAAGACCCGAGGAAAATACTCGTGCGTAGCTCGCTACCGGCGGCGACTGGCGTCTGGATGAGGAAATATAGGGGGGGATGTGTTGGGCCGCGGTGCAGCACATGTCACAGACATCATATACACCACAGCTGACACTGAAAGATACAGGCAATGCGGGAGGCGCAATGCAGGTGTCGCAGTTGAGTGCCCAAGCGTGACAACCAAACAGAGGTATGTGGACCAATGGCCCGATGTACACAAGAGCACTCACTGTCTTGAATTTTGCAGTCTTTGCACAACAAAGACCACACATGGCAATGCAGGCATTATGATCGTCCTGGTGTGCGTCCTGCATAGCTCCGCAATGACCCTCATGCCAAGGTTGAAATGGACAACCCTTATAGATGTGTTGCATGGGGGCATGGCACGGGGAGTGTGGCATGGAAATGTGGTATCATGCTTGACAAACGGAGTGTACAGAAATCGAGACGTGTCTGTGGTATGGCAACGTGGGGTGTGGTATGGTGAGTGTGGCATGGGTGGTTTGGGATTTGGTAGAATGGTATGGAAGCGTGGTAGCCAAGTGTGGCCTGGGATTGTGGTATGGGAGTGTGAGATGGGAAAATCATGTGAGTGTGTTATGGGTTCAACTGAGACCTCGAGGTTCTCCAGGATCAGAGGGCATTGCAGGGAGGCACAGGCTGAGGCTGTCAGGGTGTGGGGTGTGCGAGAGAGTGAAAAAGGGAACTCATGGTTCGCAGGTGCATGCCATCCTTTGTTGGTGCAGGTACGCTCTGCAAGAGCACTGCGCTTGCCTTGATACCAAGAATGCGGAGTAGTGAAACAATGTGCGAAAGCAATCGAACGGACACGGTCCGCACTGTCTAAGTACGCAATCACACAGTCCACAACGGCTGTGCCTGCAGCATTGACACGGTCCACATCATGTGTCACGGGGTGCACTTGACTCGCCCACACGTGCCAGGCCACATTGAGACATTGCGTATGACGTGTTGGTATGACGTGTCATATGACGGTACAGAGTGTCACGTATGATATGGCAAATCGGACAAGCGTTTCTGAGAGGGGTAGGCATAGGGGCAGGATCAGCGAGCCACCACAAAACCATCTAGGAAGTGGTGGTGGTGTTCAGAGGCAAGAGCAAAGATGCGCTGCACAATGTACGATGGTCGAACACAAGGGTTTCACTACTCCCCACAGCCCCTCAAGCTGGGATCGTTGCCTCACACATGTTCAAGCATGCAAGAGTTCCAACAATGGCATTGATGATGCTTCTCATGTGTTAACATTCGATTTGAAGAGGCACACGGTCAGGCAGCGTTGTGAACCTATTGCTCCTTTGACGCCCTCTGTGCATGGAGAGGTCTGGAGCGCAAGGGCGGAGTGTTCCGAGCATTGCTGGCTGTCTTGCCGCCACCACAGAAGATTCCAGCCCCAGACCTGTTGTTGGGAAGGTTGTTGCGGCTGCGACGGATGCGGTGTTGCTTGTGAAGTCAACAGGACAGCAAACAGAGTCCGTGGGTGTTTGGAGGGATATGGGGTCTGCTATGCACCTTGGGGCTGCTGCGGGTGTTGGCGTCGCTGTTCGTGATGGTGCCATCATTTGCGATGCCTCCACCATATGAATTGACGCGCACTAGGGGCACAGGGTGCTTGTCAAGGGCCCTACAAACGGATGGGGTTATCAAAGAGTTTGCAGGGGTTGGTGATCACGGGATGAAGCAGGAGGCGGGGGCGCTGGAGGGCTGCTTGACTTGCTTGTGCAGTTCTGATTAGGGGCCAGAGATGCTCAGATATGCGTGAAGCACGGGGGGGACATCTCCTCGCTTTTATACGCGACTCCCCCCCCCAGTAGAAGTGGGCCGAAGGCCCCCAGGCGGGGGGGGGAGTCGCGTACCAGAACCGAGGAGACGTCCCCCCGTGGCGTGAAGAGACTATCACTGCGAGGCGTGACAGGAAACGGATGTGTTGTACCAATCGACATACGGTTGGGTCCGGCAGCAGATTCCATTGTGGGCGACAATTGGTGAGCCTGATGGAGGAACACCTCAGAGGGGGAGGGTTACTGGGGGAGTATCTGTGCCGCCCGCTACTTTTACGGCGGGTCTACCGCGAATGGGTTGGCTTTACGCCCTACCAAAATCCCCCCTAAGGAGAGCAAACCCTTGGGTACAAGACTTGCTACAGTCCCACAAACGTTGCATAGGCGAAAGGCAACTCAATGAATAATGTGCTGTCTGTCAGCAATGCATCCCCACGTGTGGGGATGGAGGGGCAAAACTTGACGGTAGGGAGGAAGATATGGACGCATGCCTCTAGTTGGAGGTTGGATGGTGACCCTGCGCTTTTCACAAAATTTTGGTCGCAGTGGCATTTAGATGGGCAGCAATGCCGACTTTTCCTACCCTTGTCCTGGAGGGAAATTATAGCTCTTCCAGCATCGCCACCAGTTATTCTACAGCTGCTTGGTGGGGCTCGACGGCTAAATCTCCGTCAGGTGTGACCCCCTTGTTGCTTTGGCAAGGCAATATGCAACTGCTTGGCCCTCGGAGCAATCTTTCCATTGCACTGCAACCCTGGAGATAGGCAGGGAGGACGCTACCTGGTCTAGTTGTTGTGCTACTCCCATCAGCGCCACACCAGTGTTGTGCATTGCAACGGACATCTCGGTCACTTTCGCTTTCAACTCCCAAAATGCAACAGACATCTCGTTCACTTTTGTTTTGATTTCCTTGAGATCCTCTTTTTGACCTGGGTCAGCAGGTGGCAGGCCAGTAGGGTGGAGTTGGGAGGTAGAATGTCAGAGGGCATGAGGGCGGAAGAGGCAGTGACGGTTGCAGCATGAGAGGGGAGGGGAGCAGCGAGGGTTAGTCTCGTTTGGAAGTCGTTTTCTGCTTGACTGTGATAGGGGGATCTAGTGATCAGGTGGTCAATTCAGAATCATTGAGCAATGACACACCAGAATGTGTTGTGTGCTTGCAGGAGCCGACACACCCCAAATAGTGTTTTGTGATGCCCTCATGCCCTTATAATGCTCTTGGAGGCACCTACATGCCGGATATTGGTTGGGCACAAACAATGGTCGTGCACCATCATCGAGCACCAGGTGCACAGCGGATGTGCGCCATCGTGCACCCAGTGCACCATGGTGCACGAACATTTTGGACCACCAATGTACCACTGTATCCAGTACACGATGGTGCAGAACTGTTGTGCACCACCAATGCACATTGGTACACGACCACAAGATGCAATTTGGGGTGGCACCGGCCCCTCAAACGCAGTTGTTGACCATGAGGGCAGGAGGAATCACCAGGGCATGCAACAGCATGCACTGGCGATTTGGTCCATTTTGACCCTAGCACTATTTGATGACACGGGGTGGGCATAGAGCCAGAAGTTGGTCTGCCACGTATGGATGCTCCAGCACCATTTCAACGCCATGGCTGTTACCATGGAATAGACCCAAAACGCGTCATAAAACAACAATACACTCCGAAGTCAGAACTCAGCGCACCTTTGTTGGGCGAAGTGAAAAAAGTGATTACTATGCATACGTCTTTTAGGCAGATTCAAGCACACAAACAGCAAGAAATCGAATGCAGTGAAGGTTTGGTTGTGTTTATGCGGTGCTTGCATTTTGGTGCCTGCAAAATTGCACACCTGCCAATGTCTCGGGCAAAAGTTGTCGTAGCGCACCCTTCAAAGCATGTTCTTTGAGGCCCATCAACTCTTGAAGATCATCCTCGCCAAGTGTACGCAAACCCATCGCTATGCCACCATATTCAGCGGTGTCTTCCGCATACAGCTCTTTAATTCTCCCTTTTAATTGTTGTTGCAGTTCCAATTTGCTCATGGTGACAGCCTGTAAACATGATTGCCAAGACATACACACTTAGCTATCAAGACGGCGAAGGTGTGGAAAATGCGATGGATCGTGAGGGCAAATTTCTGTCTATCAACCCCAAAATCAAGAACAACAAATTGGATGCACGCTCTGTAAATGGATACCATCACCCCTCTCTCTCTCTCTCTCTCTCTCTCTCTCTCTCTCTCTCTCTCTCTCTCTCTCTCTCTCTCTCTCTCTCTCTCTCTCTCTCTCTCTCTCTCTCTCTCTCTTTGGGGGAATGTTTGCCCGGCGCATGCCCGGGGCGCTACCTTTGAGTACGAGTGCCAGGACGGACCATGTCCTGGACTTTCACCTAGCAGATGGTCACAGTTGGTCAACCTTTGGTTCCGAGCGAAGCTCGGCAAAGTTTACTCTCTAGTTGTCCAATGTAAAAGCAGAAAAATTTATTATCTTTTTGGCCTGATCCCTCATGCCAACGTGCAAAACTCCCACAGCTTTGTCCTCCCCTTTCACATAGCTAGGGGTCCTTGCCCCGGAATACTCTATTGAATGAAACACAATGCAACACGAAAATGCTACTTTTAGCATGTTTTGACGTTCTTAAAAGACGGCACTACACCTGCTTTCAATCCCGTGATGCACACATCCTTTGCTTTGAAACGTGTCACCTTCCTTAAAGCATCATAACTGGTCCACCACTCCTGCTTCACTGCCCAACTGTTGTTTACAAAAAGTGAACCATTGTGTGCACAAAAACTTGGGGATTCCATAGCACTACACCAAAAAGAAAAACATGAAAACACTGCACCGTTAAGCATTTGCAAGAGTCTGAGCCCGAGCCTGAATACAACGCCAGCCATGCAAGCACTACACGCAAAAGAAATCCCCTTCCCACGCTGTTATTAAAAACTACACATCACCACTCACCGGTTGCAAAACGGGCAAAATGGGAACTCACCGCACTCACCGAAAAAGTCGCTGAGCTTACACCCCTATTACCATTACCTAATTTTGTGATTTCCAATTGGAATATTTGTTTCCTTTTAACCGGGTGCGGCAACATCAACATGCAAATGTGCTTTGTTAAACACACGCTGACAAAGGTTAACGGTGAACAACGCCGCATCATTGCAATCATAGAGTGATGTACAAATATTTTTGTTGTGCAGCATCATCTAGAACCTGTCACATTCATGGGTAAGGCTGCATATTTCTGAGATCAAATTGTTCACCATCTGCAGTGATCCCACCATTGAGATTGCCAACGTTACCCAGGCGCAGAAAACCTTCACCGCCATTAATGAAAGCTGCCATGCCACATGGAAACAATTGTGATCCTTCCTCTGCATTCGCCGTGTGACAGCACCATTTTGCATTGCATCTTTGATGGCGGCGGGGCAGGTTGAGGCTACAAAACATCCCTTGCCACCATTGGTGTTGCCTTGTCTGTGCAACCCAGATTTGCCAACGATGGATTCTTACTACTAAACATGAAACTTTTTATTGAGGCAATACAACACCAAAATAGGAAAAAAACATTCCAAAAAATCGACTTTATTTGTGCAGATACCAGTGATTCAATTCAGTTTCCGTAACCTCTGGGTTTGCACTGCAAAATAACAAAAACATCTTTTCTACTCAACTGGTGCAACAAAGATGCAGGGAATTTGGATCAGACACATTGCATCAGACACATAGGCGCACACACACTGGTGCAGGCATGATATCATGCCTTTGTGGTTGACCCTTCCATGAGCATTGTTGCATACACCCATCCCCAAATGGAATGCGTCCCCTCGCCAATATGACAGTGGTTGACCAGTGAAAACACGATGCGAACTACAGCAAAAACAGGAATCGCAGGTGGGAAAATGACTTGAAATGAGGGGTTTTCCATGCAAAAGGTGACGACAAAAAACTGCAAGCGTGACAGTACAATGGTCACAATGCCAGCATGGGAAACCATGGCAACAATCGTGACGGTGGCGTTTGCTCCCACCCTGCTGAAGACATACAATAATTGCACAAAGTGCTGACGCGTCACCTGCTGCATGCAACGGAAATAGGACATAATCGTGCGGGTGCGCCATTATTTCATTGCAGAAGCATTCAGCCACAAAAAAGACAAATCCTCCCCTGTCCAAGCAAGCAAGCACTTTGACACCACATGCAGCTGGACTTCGTTAGACACACCAAGCTCACGCACCACATATGGTGCTGAAATTGCTGACCGAGATGCCTCAAAAACTGCATACGGGTGCATAATAATGCTGCAGGGTGCATAATCTCATCAGTTTCCGGTAGCCATGCGGGTGCATAATAATTGTGCAGGGTGCATAATCTCATCAGTTTCCGGTAGCCATACGAGTGCATAATAATTTGTGCAGGGTGCATAATCTCATCAGTTTCCGGTAGCCATACGGGTGCAGCATACTCACCGGGAGCCTGTCTTGCAGGTAACCAGGGGAGGAAGTGGTACAAAGCGAGAGCACCAAGACACAAGTGAGGACCACTCTTCTCTGCCGGCGTGTTTGTCGGTTGTCACAAACTTGCGACCTGGCCAAGAATGTAGCAAACCTGTGATGGCGCGCACTTGATTTTTCAACTCGATTGGCACTACGCATGGCGTGTCCCATCCGACATTGTCGACTCTTCGCACGAACTGCACGAGTAAATTGGTGAATGCGCGGAGCGCTGGCATGGCTGGGAGTAGAGACCGAAAACGGCCTAAAATGGCCGCCATCTTGCGGGGCGTCATGACGGGTGACTTTAAAACTTTCCCTGCCTCCTTCCTGTAGCCCTTGCGCTTGCAAGCGGGAACCAATAGTTCTCCTGCGGTGAAATCCACAACGAAGCCTAGGGCATCTATAATTTGGGATGGTTCTAGTACGGACTTGGGAAAATTGATGGTCACTCCACTGGCTTCTAAGTCTCGCAATACCAGAGGGCGCACACGGAGCAAGTAACGGCGCGACGGGCCTAAGATGATTATGTCGTCTAGATATATAAACACCACGATCCCTAACGCTCTCCATTTGCTTGAGAACGTTTTCATCAGTTGCGTCCAATAATACGGGATGTAATGGATCCCGAAGCACGCGGAGTCGCATTGAAACACGTTTGACCCTATTTGAAAATTGAAATACCTTCTTAGCTTGGGGCTGAGTGCGAGGTGAAAAAAGGCGTGTTTTGAGTCTATCTTGATCGCCGGATGTCCTTTTACCAAATAAGGAAAGATTTTTCCCCAATTGGGCAAACGAAAAAAAGGTGGCGGACGCAATGTTGCGTTGATATCCACGCACGCACTTATGAACCGGGGCTTTGGTTTGTAGATCACGAACCATGGAATGAACCACGATGAGATTATGCACCCTGCACAATTATCATGCACCCGTATGGCTACCGGAAACTGATGAGAATATGCACCCTGCACAATTATGATGCACCCGTATGGCTACCGGAAACTGATGAGATTATGCACCCTGCACAATTATGATGCACCCGTATGGCTACCGGAAACTGATGAGATTATGCACCCTGCACAATTATTATGCACCCGTATGGCTACCGGAAACTGATGAGATTAAGCACCCTGCACAAATTATTATGCACCCGTATGGCTACCGGAAAGTGATGAGATTATGCACCCTGCACAATTATTATGCACCCGTATGGCCACCGGAAACTGATGAGATTATGCACCCTGCACAATTATTATGCACCCGTATGGCTACCGGAAACTGATGAGAATATGCACCCTGCACAATTATCATGCACCCGTATGGCTACCGGAAACTGATGAGAATATGCACCCTGCACAATTATTATGCACCCGTATGGCTACCGGAAACTGATGAGAATATGCACCCTGCACAATTATTATGCACCCTGCACAATTATCATGCACCCGTATGGCTACCGGAAACTGATGAGATTATGCACCCTGCACAATTATTATGCACCCGTATGGCTACCGGAAACTGATGAGATTATGCACCCTGCACAATTATGATGCACCCGTATGGCTACCGGAAACTGATGAGATTATGCACCCTGCACAATTATTATGCACACGTATGGCTACCGGAAACTAATGAGATTATGCACCCTGCACAATTATTATGCACCCGTATGGCAACCGGAAACTGATGAGATTATGCACCCTGCATAATTATTATGCACCCGTATGGCTACCGGAAACTGATGAGAATATGCACCCTGCACAATTATTATGCACCCTGCACAATTATTATGCACCCGTATGGCTACCGGAAACTGATGAGATTATGCACCCTGCACAATTATTATGCACCCGTATGGCTACACGAAAGTGATGAGATTATGCACCCTGCACAATTATTATGCACCCGTATGGCTACCGGAAACTGATGAGATTATGCACCCTGCACAATTATTATGCACCCGTATGGCTACCGGAAAGTGATGAGATTATGCACCCTGCACAATTATTATGCACCCGCATGGCTACAGGAAACTGATGAGATTATGCACCCTGCACAATTATTATGGAACCCGCATGGCTGCCGGAAACTGATGAGATTATGCACCCTGCACAATTATTATGCACCCGTATGGCTACAGGAAACTGATGAGATTATGCACCCTGCACAATTATCATGCACCCGTATGGCTACCGGAAACTGATGAGATTATGCACCCTGCACAATTATTATGCACCCGTATGGCTAACAGAAACTGATGAGATTATGCACCCTGCACAATTATTATGCACCCGTATGGCTACCGGAAACTGATGAGATTATGCACCCTGCACAATTATTATGCACCCGTATGGCTACCGGAAACTGATGAGATTATGCACCCTGCACAATTATTATGCACCCGTATGGGTACAGGAAAGTGATGAGATTATGCACCCTGCACAATTATTATGCACCCGTATGGCTACCGGATAGTGATGTGATTATGCACCCTGCACAATTATTATGCACCCGTATGGCTACAGGAAACTGATGAGATTATGCACCCTGCACAATTATCATGCACCCGTATGGCTACCGGAAACTGATGAGATTATGCACCCTGCACAATTATTATGCACCCGTATGGCTAACAGAAACTGATGAGATTATGCACCCTGCACAATTATTATGCACCCGTATGGCTACCGGAAACTGATGAGATTATGCACCCTGCACAATTATTATGCACCCGTATGGCTACCGGAAACTGATGAGATTATGCACCCTGCACAATTATTATGCACCCGTATGGGTACAGGAAATTGATGAGATTATGCACCCTGCACAATTATTATGCACACGTATGGCTACTGGAAACTGATGAGATTATGCACCCTGCACAATTATCATGCACCCGTATGGCTACCAGAAACTGATGAGAATATGCACCCTGCACAATTATTATGCACCCGTATGGCTACCGGAAACTGATGAGAATATGCACCCTGCACAATTATTATGCACCCTGCACAATTATCATGCACCCGTATGGCTACCGGAAACTGATGAGATTATGCACCCTGCACAATTATTATGCACCCGTATGGCTACCGGAAACTGATGAGATTATGCACCCTGCACAATTATCATGCACCCGTATGGCTACCGGAAACTGATGAGATTATGCACCCTGCACAATTATTATGCACACGTATGGCTACCGGAAACTAATGAGATTATGCACCCTGCACAATTATTATGCACCCGTATGGCAACCGGAAACCGATGAGATTATGCACCCTGCATAATTATTATGCACCCGTATGGCTACCGGAAACTGATGAGAATATGCACCCTGCACAATTATTATGCACCCTGCACAATTATTATGCACCCGTATGGCTACCGGAAACTGATGAGATTATGCACCCTGCACAATTATTATGCACCCATATGGCTACACGAAAGTGATGAGATTATGCACCCTGCACAATTATTATGCACCCGTATGGCTACCGGAAACTGATGAGATTATGCACCCTGCACAATTATTATGCACCCGTACGGCTACCGGAAAGTGATGAGATTATGCACCCTGCACAATTATTATGCACCCGCATGGCTACAGGAAACTAATGAGATTATGCAGCCTGCACAATTTTTATGGAACCCGCATGGCTGCCGGAAACTGATGAGATTATGCACCCTGCACAATTATTATGCACCCGTATGGCTAACAGAAACTGATGAGATTATGCACCCTGCACAATTATTATGCACCCGTATGGCTACCGGAAACTGATGAGATTATGCACCCTGCACAATTATTATGCACCCGTATGGCTACCGGAAACTGATGAGATTATGCACCCTGCACAATTATTATGCACCCGTACGGCTACCGGAAACTGATGAGATTATGCACCCTGCACAATTATTATGCACCCGCATGGCTACAGGAAACTAATGAGATTATGCAGCCTGCACAATTTTTATGGAACCCGCATGGCTGCCGGAAACTGATGAGATTATGCACCCTGCACAATTATTATGCACCCGTATGGCTAACAGAAACTGATGAGATTATGCACCCTGCACAATTATTATGCACCCGTATGGCTACCGGAAACTGATGAGATTATGCACCCTGCACAATTATTATGCAGACGTATGGCTACCGGAAACTGATGAGATTATGCACCCTGCACAATTATTATGCACCCGTATGGGTACAGGAAAGTGATGAGATTATGCACCCTGCACAATTATTATGCACCCGTATGGCTACCGGATAGTGATGTGATTATGCACCCTGCACAATTATTATGCACCCGTATGGCTACAGGAAACTGATGAGATTATGCACCCTGCACAATTATTATGCACCCGTATGGGTACAGGAAAGTGATGAGATTATGCACCCTGCACAATTATTATGCACACGTATGGCTACCGGAAACTGATGAGATTATGCACCCTGCACAATTATTATGCACACGTATGGCTACCGGAAACTGATGAGATTATGCACCCTGCACAATTATTATGCACACGTATGGCTACCGGAAACTGATGAGATTATGCACCCTGCACAATTATTATGCACCCGTATGGCTACCGGAAACTGATGAGATTATGCACCCTGCACATTTATTATGCACCCTGCACAATTATTATGCACCCGTATGGCTACCGGAAACTGATGAGAATATGCACCCTGCACAATTATTATGCACCCGTATGGCTACAGGAAACTGGTGAGATTATGCACCCTGGACAATTATTATGCACCCGTATGGCTACCGGAAACTGATGAGATTATGCACCCTGCACAATTATTATGCACCCGTATGGCTACCGGAAACTGATGAGATTATGCACCCTGCACAATTATTATGCACCCGTACGGCTACCGGAAACTGATGAGATTATGCACCCTGCACAATTATTATGCACCCGCATGGCTACAGGAAACTGATGAGATTATGCACCCTGCACAATTTTTATGGAACCCGCATGGCTACCGGATAGTGATGTGATTATGCACCCTGCACAATTATTATGCACCCGTATGGCTACCGGATAGTGATGTGATTATGCACCCTGCACAATTATTATGCACCCGTATGGCTACAGGAAACTGATGAGATTATGCACCCTGCACAATTATCATGCACCCGTATGGCTACCGGAAACTGATGAGATTATGCACCCTGCACAATTATTATGCACCCGTATGGCTAACAGAAACTGATGAGATTATGCACCCTGCACAATTATTATGCACCCGTATGGCTACCGGAAACTGATGAGATTATGCACCCTGCACAATTATTATGCACACGTATGGCTACCGGAAACTGATGAGATTATGCACCCTGCACAATTATTATGCACCCGTATGGGTACAGGAAAGTGATGAGATTATGCACCCTGCACAATTATTATGCACCCGTATGGCTACCGGAAACTGATGAGATTATGCACCCTGCACAATTATTATGCACACGTATGGCTACCGGAAACTGATGAGATTATGCACCCTGCACAATTATTATGCACACGTATGGCTACCGGAAACCGATGAGATTATGCACCCTGCACAATTATTATGCACCCGTATGGCTACCGGAAACTGATGAGATTATGCACCCTGCACATTTATTATGCACCCTGCCCATTTTTTATGCACCCGTATGGCTACCGGAAACTGATGAGATTATGCACCCTGCACAATTATTATGCACACGTATGGCTACCGGAAACTGATGAGATTATGCACCCTGCACAATTATTATGCACCCGTATGGCTACAGGAAACTGGTGAGATTATGCACCCTGGACAATTATTATGCACCCGTATGGCTACCGGAAACTGATGAGATTATGCACCCTGCACAATTATTATGCACCCGTATGGCTACCGGAAACTGATGAGATTATGCACCCTGCACAATTATTATGCACCCATATGGCTAACAGAAACTGATGAGATTATGCACCCTGCACAATTATTATGCACCCGTGTGGCTACCGGATAGTGATGTGATTATGCACCCTGCACAATTATCATGCACCCGTATGGGTACCGGATAGTGATGAGATTGTGCACCCTGCACAATTATTATGCACCCGTATGGCTACCGGAAACTGATGAGATTATGCACCCTGCACAATTATTATGCACCCGTGTGGCTACCGGAAACTGATGTGATTATGCACCCTGCACAATTATCATGCACCCGTATGGCTACCGGATAGTGATGAGATTGTGCACCCTGCACAATTATTATGCACCCGTATGGCTACCGGAAACTGATGAGATTATGCACCCTGCACAATTATTATGCACCCGCATGGCTACCGGAAACTGATGAGATTATGCACCCTGCACAATTATTATGCACCCGTATGGCAACCGGAAACTGATGAGATTATGCACCCTGCACAAATTATTATGCACTCGTATGGCTACCGGAAACTGATGAGATTATGCACCCTGCACAATTATTATGCACCCGCATGGCTACCGGAAATTGATGAGATTATGCACCCTGCACAATTATTATGCACACGTATGGCTACCGGAAACTGATGAGATTATGCACCCTGCACAATTATTATGCACCCGTATGGGTACAGGAAAGTGATGAGATTATGCACCCTGCACAATTATTATGCACCCGTATGGCTACAGCAAACTGATGAGAATATGCACCCTGCACAATTATTATGCACCCGTATGGCTACAGGAGACTGATGAGATTATGCACCCTGCATAATTATTATGCACCCGTATGGCTACAGGAAAGTGATGAGATTATGCACCCTGCACAATTATTATGCACCCGTATGGCTACCGGAAACTGATGAGAATATGCACCCTGCAAAATTATTATGCACCCGCATGGCTACCGGAAAGTGATGAGATTATGCACCCTGCACAATTATTATGCACCCGTATGGCTGCCGGAAACTGATGAGATTATGCACCCTGCACAATTATTATGCACCCGTACGGCTACCGGAAACTGATGAGACCACTTTTGTGAATTGGATGCACTAATACGCATTGGAGTTTTTCGTTGACATTCTGTTGTGGTTATATTCTATTATCCTGCCTTCAGCTTTTTATCCTGCACTTCCAGTCCTGCGGGTAAACAAAGCCGAACGCCAAGTAACGCTGTACAGAGTCTCGGTGGTGTACAGGATGGCATACACTACAATCTCTGATGACTGAGAGGAACTCCGACACTGCATGATTTTGTCTTCTCAACTACGGTGCTTTTTCTGTGCCCTGCCTGGACTTTACGGACTCTGAAGATGGTTATATCTGCAAGGCGATTTTGAAATTTGATGAGCTATTTCGAAATAGTCAGAAATAGATTCCTACAACTGTAATCCATTGGAGGCACGTGGAAAACAACACCACAAAAAATGAAATTCCATGCAACAGTACGAGACAGTCTCGGAATCTAAGTACACTCTCAGAATATATCATAGCTTCTTCCCCTGTCAAAGACAGGGGCCGTAGTCGACGAAGAAAAAGCCACTTACATTCCTACCTTGAGTATACCCGCAGTCAAGCATGTGCAGTCCCTTGGAAAAAAATCTTGTGCTGCGGCATGCTGCGGCATGCTGCGGCATGCTTCTACCTGCACATGTGGGTACCTAGGCATCAGTGGGAACCTGAACTCGCAAACAAGAGACAACATACACCATGCTGTTGAGCCAAATTGATCACTTTCACCATCCGGATCGTCTGTAGTGTAGTTGATGGTGCTGTTGACTCGCTCATGACAAGACAAATAATAGAGAACTGGGGGGATATGGGTCAGGCAGAATGTCTCCCATGCAAACAGAGCAGACGGAGCAGATGGAGCAGACAGACAATTGTCGATCACTATAAACAAAGCAAAATTTTTGGTGCCGCGGCATGCTGCGGCATGCTTCAAAACCACCATGTACGGCTCCAAAAAACGGATGCCGGCATGCTGCTGCATGCAGTGGCATGCTGCGGCTGCACATGCTTGCCCGCAGTGCAACTTCTGATGGCCACGTCCCAGTTTGGGCCCCATCATCTCACCTGTGGCACGTCCTTTTTTCCCAGGGCACGCTCACCTGTGAGTCAGGTGATGATCTGACGCGTTCCGTCACCCTCACTAAACAATGGTTTCTTCGCAACATCAACAGCCCCCAACCACATCTCAGAACAGCGCAAACAGCCACAACTCCATGAGCCTTCAGAGGATCTTGACATCACAACACAATCAAACCCCCCGGCCATCCGCAGATTGGCACTAAAATTCTTACAACGATGTCACCAAAGGCACCAGACATGCAATGAGGAGAGGGGGGGGGGGGACTGCTGTGCCGCCCCTTAGCAGTACAACATCACTGCATGCCCCCCGCCAGGTTAGGGCCAGGGTTAGGGTGAGGGCTGCCAGTACATGGTGAGCCAGTCGAGTTGGGAGGAGCGGGAATGTTCGCAAAGCGCAAACCACCCGTTGTCAGGGGCTGCTCCTAGGCACCACACATGCAGCGGCGCTGCTTCACTAGTAGTCTAGCTGGCACAGCATGGCACAGCCGCGCTTGACCCAATGCTTGGGATCAACTGTGGTCGGGATGAACACGGGCATGACGAAGTTAGAGGAGTGGCCAGTGGTGGCCAGCACACCCCGACGCTCCGATGTCTTGTACAGTGGGGCCTTGTACTGACCCTCCTCCTTGAACTCATCCTGTCCGATGGGCTGCATCCACAGGATGGGCACGTCCGCAAACAGCACCTTGGGGGCAGACTCGCACAACACTTTGGCGTCGTGGTCCCATCCGGCCCCCTCGAGGAACAGTCCTCGAATGTAGCAGCCCTCTGAGGGCGGGTTGTCGTAGGACCACTCGTGCATGACCCCGAAGTCCCACGTCAGCGTGTCAATCTCCAGCTTCTGCCTCCGAGCATAATTCTGCATCACCCCCGTCAAGAAGGACTGGGTGAAGTAAAAGCCAGACAGCCAGAAAACCGGAGGTGGCCCATTCTCGAACCAGTTGGTGAAGAATTCAAGGCGTTCAAATAGATCCTTGGCGTACCCCCCGAGGGGCTTGAGGGAGGGGTAGGACTTGCCAAGCCAGAGCGCTGGGATGCGCCCGTCATACATACTGTTGAAGACCTCCTCCAGCTGCGGGGACATCACAATGACCCCCTTAATAGCCTTTACAACGTCAATCAGGCTGGTGCGAATAATCGACAGCAGGCGGTTAAATCGCACCATCTCCTGCAGTAGGACAGTGTTCATGCTCTCCTCGTACATGATGGGCCAGCGCTTCAAACAAGCCTCTGTGTCGAAGTTTCCACGCAGCTTGCCGCTCAGCTCCTGCGCCACTGCGGACACAGTCGCACCTGGGGACATGGCACCATCCCCGCCCCCACTGCTGCGGGGCATAGTAATCAGCACGGCATCCAAGAACTGCTTTGTCTCACGCTCGTCCTTCGTGATGTCCGCATTGGCGTGCAGGCCGAAGATATCGGGGGTCTGGAACGGTGGCAGTGCCCGCACAAACGTGACGTAACTGTCATAGTCACCCTCCTCTGGGGCGTAGTAGATCCCGGACTCAGTAAAAAGGTAGTCATCCATAAATATATCTTCTGTGTAGTAGTCTGACAGCAGTGCCATCAGCGCCCGACGGTCGTGGTCATCGGTCACACGGCCCCCGTAATTGCAGTGCCCAGTGAGGTACGTCAGCGCCTCCATTGGGATCTCATCGTATCGATTAATGTACTCGTGCAACTGCCTCACGGAGATCTTGAGGTCCGTCTCGTTGAACTGGTATGGGTTGTTCCATCCCAATGGCCCGAAGGTGCGCCGTTCCTGTACGACGGCGTGGAAGAAACACAGGCCGAACACAAGCTTCTTCCACTCTCCAGGCTTGGCCACCTCATTGAAGAACGTGGGATTTGCGATGGGATCACCAGTAAGAGAGCGCAGCAGATTAGCCCGTAGCCCCTTTGGAGGTTCCACAATCATCTTGATGCCGTTCTGTAGGATTGAGACAGGGAAGGTTTTGGAGGGCATGGACGTCAGCCACAAGCGGTACTCCTTGTTAATGCTGGCCCGCACATCATCACGGCTGTAGTCCTC
The DNA here is from genome assembly GCA_964036045.1 of Eutreptiella sp. 'Long Island Sound 2002'. Classification (NCBI taxonomy): domain Eukaryota; phylum Euglenozoa; class Euglenophyceae; order Eutreptiales; family Eutreptiaceae; genus Eutreptiella; species Eutreptiella sp. 'Long Island Sound 2002'. The sequence goes on along the minus strand of OZ038382.1, from coordinate 10,877,361 downwards.
CACAATCTTCTCCAGTGCACCCATCCAGTCAGTATACAAATGGCAGTTCTGCAGCACCACCCACAGCCCCTGCTGCTTGCCCTGCTGCATGAGCTCTGATGCACGCTTCCCCATCCCCTGCCCCAGCGACAGGCTCTCCATCCGCTTTGACATCCCCCGGCCATCCGCAAACCGCAGAAGCTCGGAGAACGGGTCAGCACCAGACGACAGAATAAAGACTAAGGGTGTCCAGGCGTCAACGGAGTCTTCGAAAATCTCGGCTAAATCGAAGAGTGGAGGCTCCACAAAGCGGCTATCCTGCTGATCAGTGACGTACTGGAAAATGGCCGGCACAAGCTTGTCAGGCCGCAGCAGCCGATAGATGATCAACTTCTGCAACGGGCCGCACTCGGCCCAAGCGCCGGGCATTGTCACCTCGTGTGGCAGTGGGGCGTCGTACACCGGACGCCACTTGTCAACGTCCTTCTTGAAGTCGTCCACAAATTGAGCCATGGCGGGCAACTGGGTGGTGCGGCACAGCATCTTCCAGGTGATGTCTGGGAGCCATGGGGCCGGGTTGTCCCCTTTGTTGGCTTCCAGGTCCACACCCCCAGTGAGCATGAAGCGCAGCTCAGCGGGGTCAGCCTCAGTCATGCGCGACACCATGATAAAAGAGATCAGGAGCTTGTGGGTCTCAAAGAGGGATCGGCAAACATTCTTGTACAGAGAATACGTAAAGTAATCTTTGATGTTCTCAATACGCTGGTCACGATCCTCTGGGTCCGGCTCTGAATCACGTAGACCCTTCTGGAAAAGGTCAATGAACCACTGCAGCGAATACTGATACATGGGATCGATGCCCCCCAGCTCCGTGATGCAGAAAAACAATGTGGCCCCCCGATTAGCCACTGGCACGAACTTGGCCCGGGTTTTGTCACAGATCTTGGTGGAGTTCTCAATCTCCGCCTGCTTGATCGCGATGTCGTCTGCAATCTTCTTGGAGTTGTCCAGGGTATTGATGACCTCTTCGTCCTCGAGAAGGTTGGTGCCGCTGGAAAGCAGGTTCAAGATGTCGTCCTCACACTGCTTTAGCCGGGCCTTGTTGGCAGCCCCCAGCTGCACAAACTTAGACATCTTTTCCGCAATCTCCCGCTCCTCATATGCCACCACCTTCTGCAGCAGCTGGTCCTGCAGCCCTAAAGGCGTGATGACGAAATTCACCATACACACCTTCACTCCTGTCTCAGGGGTGTAGTGGGGCCGTGGCAGTTTCGTGGTGATAAAGAATCGGAATGCCTCGTTATACTCCACAGTGCTGTCCCCAATGTTGATGTTCAGCATCCCAGACTCTCGGAAGATCTGTTTCCCAAGCAGCGGGTCTAGTGTGGGGTCAATCTCCTCAGACACATTCTCGAGCAGCACTGGGACACCGTATCGGATGCACTGCCCCAGGCTCCGCTGGTAGTCACCCTCGGTCGGCCGCAGAGCCACCATTTTGTTGGCACGCTCCATGTTCTTGATCCAGTTATTGGCTTGTCCCTGGGGATCGATAAAGAGGGGCCAGCGGCGTGACGTTGTCGAGATGATGGCGTTCTCCGTTGAGAAGGCATCCGAAGGCAGCCCCTGCAGCTGCCACTGCTGGATGGTGACTGGCTCACCCATGAACGTCACCAAGTCGAACGTCTCAGACCCGGGGATTCGCTTTTCGTGGCACAGCTTGACCCAACCCTGTACCAATTCGGAGCGGTACAGCGATGTGAAAGGGCCGAGGTACGCGATAAAGCCGGACGCAACTACAACATCACCCAAGATCTTGTCATACTGGCGCCCAAGCTGTTCGCTGGAAGCGGTGTACCTGGTCTTCTCCCCCCCAAGCCCGTCCATGAGCTTCAGTGCCCGCTCCAGCTTTTTCTCCGTCATCTCAAACTCGTCCTGCAGGTTCTGCTTCTTTTCCATGTTCTCGGCCAGTGTTTTATTAAGATCTGCCAGTCGGTCATCAATGTCCTTCAACATTGCTTTCTTGGCATTTAGATCGGACATCGCCGCCGCGAACTCTGCCTCAGCCTCCGCAAGCATCGCTTTCTTTGGCTTTACCACTTTGTTGACCCTGTAGTACTTGTCCATCGCTAGCACCCAAGAACAGAGCCCCACCAGCGCTGTTGACACGGATTTGACCACTTCTGGGCGGAAATTCTTGTCTTTGATGTACGGCTGCATTTTTTCAATCACTGTCTCTTTCATGTTCTCCTTATCATAGTTCAGGAGCCGGTCAATAAAAGTATTGGTGTCCGACATGACTGACTTCTTGGCCACCTCCCAGTAATCCCATGCAGGCTTCCCATTCGCGTCCATCACTCGTTTGGGCTTCTCTTCCAAACAGATGCACACTGCCTCAAGCACTCGCTTGACTTTGTCGGAGGGTGCTGCCATGGTTCGCACCTCTGTGATCTCATTCTTCGAGATATTTGACACTGCCTTGGTTGCTGCCTCCAGTGCTGGCAATGCCTCCTTGAGCTGCTCCTCACAGTCCTCCTTGATGGCCTTGGAAGCCTCAGCCTTCTCGTTGGCCGCCGCCTCGTCCACCGCCACAGCTTTGTGCTGCTCCTCTGCATCTTTACTCTCTTTCTCAATGACGGCAATCAACTCCTCGGTCTCTTTGGCGGTCTTCAAGAGATTGGGCTTGAGCTTCTCCAGAGTGATCGTCATCTCGTCCACTTCATTCTCAGTGCTGCGCAGCTGCTCCAGCCCAACATCATATCGCCGCTTGAGGCCAGCAAGCTCCGCACTCTTTGTCCTGATGAGGGTCTTAAATGTTGTGATCAGCTCTAGATAACTTGTGGGGGTTACGTACACGTTCATACGCATCTCCTGTAGGAACCGCGCGCTGGTCTCATGCACACTCCGGTGCATGAACACACAGGCGTCCACCACTGAGGTGCGGTGGTCATCTTTCATCTCTTCCACATCATCTAGGAAATACTTGGCAACAGATGTGAGAGCCTGTGCCGGCCATGTGGCAAACCAGTCAATAGTGCAGCAATTGACCAGCGCAGGAAACTTGCGGAGGCGAGTGCGCAGAGCAGCGCCGATGGGGGACATACACAAGCAAATGTGGAGGAAGATGCGGCAGCGCTCAACAAAAAAGCTGAACAGGGAGTCGCGTGTCAGCGGTCGTCCTTGGGCCTTAGCAGCCTGCTTAACGCTCTCTGTGATGCCATCGATCTCCTCCATTGGAAAGAGATTGGGGATCTCTCCGGTGTTGAGAATGTTGCTGATGTCCTCTAGGAATCCCTCCTCTTTAATCTGCGAGTCCAGGAACATGAACACCGTTGGGTCCCCTTTGCCACCTGCCTGCTTCAGCATGGCCCGCATGTCGTCGCGCCATGCTTCCTTCCCGTAGCTTTTTGACAGCGTGATGCTAAACAACTTGTTTTCGGCGATGTGGGCGGCCAAGCGGCACGTGCTCTGGCGCCCAGACCCTCCGACACCAATGAGCAGGGCGTTTGCGAAGGGCTGCTTGATGACACGGGACAGCCGTGACACGTGTTCGATCACGTAGTTGAAGATCACCAGATCCATTTTGCCTTGGTAAATGCTGTTGTACACACCGAGGTAGTCCTCGATGGACTTGCGAGCTGCGTCCAAATCTTTCAGCTCCTCATATGTGCGATCGTCAACAGAGGGTTCCATGTAGTCAGCATAAATGATGGGCTCATGCTCCACCACCGCTTCCCAGGGCTTCTTAAATTGGTTCTGTAGAGTGCTGCCCATAAGACGTTTGAACCAAGCCCGGTCGTCATCATTGATCAAGCGGTCGGCAAATGTTCGCTGGCATTCGTGTACCCAGAGGCGCTGCATATCCGTCTCTGTTGGCAGCTTTGCCGGTTCTGCCATGGACATGCCCTGGAACACTTTGGACACGTCACGCAAATTAAAGGTGTAGTGTGACTTCTCAGGCGTGGGCAGCAGCTCTTCACAGATGCTGTCAAACACGGACAGTGTGGCCTGCACAAGAGTGGGCACAATGCCACGGGCCCAGGTGCCCCAGCCAGGCCTTGTCACCACGAAATCCAGCAGTGTTGAAAAAATCTTCTTCATCGTGTTCTCGTCAAACGAAGCAATCGTGATGATGTTGAAGTGGCGCGCGAAGCGGGGTGTGATGTTGTTACGTCCGCCCCCCGGGGGCGCCATGGCACAGTAGATCATGATATCCTGGATCTCCTTAAAGTCCACGTTGTCCTTCTTGCGCTCGTACCAGCCATGGTAATCCATCCACTGCCGCAGGATTTCGATTGGGGGCTGTGCGCCGTACTTCTCCACCTCGGGCATGTTGGTGTCATCCACGAACACCAGCCCTGACCGCCCGATAGGGGGGCCAAACACACCTTTCCGCCGCTTCTCAAGCCGTGAATCAATAATGTCCTGCGTCTGATTGGCACTGGTCTGGGCAGAGAATTGCAGGAACATGGGCAGATACTTCTCTTTGTCCATTTTGTTTAAAAACATGTCCTTCACCAGGATCGACTTCCCAGTTCCTGTCTGCCCCACAAACATCAGCGGCAGGTGCGCGTGCACGCACTGCTCCAGCAGGAACGAGTACCGTACTGTGTCAGTTGTGGGCACGATGACCTCATGATACTGGGCCTCTGGCGGGATCTTGAACTCTGCGACGGTGTCCATCCAGTCCACGAACTTCGTTTCCTCCCTCGAATACGCGTAGTCGTACAGTGTCCGCTTGTCTGGCCACTGTGTCAGGAATTTGTGGGGCTTCTCCCCCTCCCCCTCTTCCTTTTTCTTGGCCTTCTTGTTGCCATCATCAGCTGGCTGCCCAATCTCAGCCCGAAGCCACTTATCAAACAGCTGCCGCCCCTGGTAGTCCACAATGGCTCCCACAGACCACAGTAGTGTGAAAAGGAAGTAGCCCTCCAGCCACATCTGCAGGTCCCGCGCCTGCTGCCCCTCTTCAGAGCCTGCCAGCGGAGTCAAGTCCGGCAGGAAAGTCCCCAGCAGCTTCAGCAGCCCAGACACAATTGTGATGTCGTTGACAGGGAACATGGTCTTCTTGCAATGCCGCTTGGTGTACTCCAGTGCTGGATCCACTAGCCATTCAAACATGGTGGTGAGAACCTCTTTGGCTGCGTCGTCGGACAGTAGGTGGTCGGGCAGCACATTCATCCACGACTTGAACAGGGGCCGCCAGCCAAGGGACTCAGGTTGGAGGTAGATCATGCCACAGCGGCTGACGGTGGCAGGGGAGGCCACAGCCAAATCCTGCACCTCAAAAATCATGTTCATGGAGCCAGACATTGTAATCATGTCACCATTCACAAGGCAGAGCTTCTTATTGTCATCCAATACTGTGTTCATGTTCTCAATCCAGATGGCATCCACAGGACCATCCAGGACAATCCACTTGCGGTCAGGGGATGGGTCGTGCGCAGCACCTCGGAAGATCTTGCTGAGAATACCGTCGTTCCACTCCATGGACACATCATTCTGGCCATACAGCTGCCCCATAGTGATGGACTTGGGGTTCATGCAGAACAAATGCGTCTTCTTCTCCAGGTCTTTGGCGGCCAAAGTGGTCAGGGACCGAGACAAACACTTGAGGCCACAGCTCTTCCCTGCGAAAGAGTAACCCACAGTCATCAGCCCATGCCGCACGCACACCATTTCATAGATCTGCAGGGTCTTGGTGACGAAGATCTCCTCGTCCTGCAGATTGTAGTGCTTCATGGCCTCATCCAAGGCTTCAAGCATGTCCTTGTAGTCAGGCTTTGGAAGCACTACTCCCGGGAACAAGTCTGACAGAATGCCCTGGAACAGCGACAAATCCTGCGTCAAGAATTTGGGCAGATTTACGTCAATGATACCACGGAGCATGATGATCTGCTCGTCCTCGTTGGGGTACCGGCGCTTGAGGTTCCCGGCGGCGGTCAGCACAGACTTGACAGCACGCATCCCGTAGTCATAGTGATCCTGGGATGACAACTGCTCGGAGCACAGTTTGTACGTGGCCACAATCTTGCGTGCCAGTGAGCGCCCAATGAGGAACCCAAAGGAGAACAGCGAGATCTCCGCGATCATGGCGTAATTCGGTACCATCATTGCCACTGGACGGAACAGGGCCTTCAGATTGTCTGGCAGCTCTGCACGCCCAGCATATCCCGGGTTCATAGTGATGAAGACGGACACACCCCACTTGAGCTTCAGCATAATGCCCTCGAAGAGGAACTCAGTTTTCTTGTCCTGCACTGCCAACTGGATGGTAGCCACCTGCTGGGCAATCACCGACAGCACCTGAATGTCAATGCGGTTGAACTCATCAAAGCATGCCCAGGCCCCAGATGATGACAAACCCTTGAATAGCTTGGCCATTTCACGAAAACTGATCTGGTCAGAGCAATTGTACACAACACACTGCTTGGCGAGTGCCTTTGCTAGATCCTTCGTGGTCTCAGTCTTCCCAGTTCCAGCAGGGCCCTCCGGGGCACCCCCGAGCGTCAAGTGCACTGCCCCCATGAGTGTGCGGTAGCAGCGGTCAGTCAACGGTGTGATCACGAGACGCCCAGTGTTGCCCAAGTACTCGTACCCATATGGAACTTCCGCATTCACCTGCCGTACGGGCACGTTGCTGTTCTCCCAATAGTACCGCAGCTGCGACAGCCACCCGAAAGCCCCAGGGTCTGACGTCTCCTCTTTGACCATCTCCGTCACCACGTCACGGCTGTGCACCTCTATCACGACCAGCGCCTCAAGTGTGCAGCGCTCCGTGCGCTTCAGTTCCCCACGGACCAGTTGGATGAGGTCAGTCATGTTGTTGTTCAGCGTCTGCTCATACACCTGGATGCCATGCAGGCCCTGGTCTCCCAGCGCCTGTTCAACATCCTTGGTCCAATACATCTGTGACACACAGATGACCACCTGCCCAGGCCAGCTTAGCATCCACTTGTCGCGCGTGGCAACCAAATAGTTCTCGATAGATTGGCGGATCTGATCCCGTACCGTCTCCACCATCGTCTTCTCCACCTCCGTCAGCCAGAGCTCAACCGCATTGTGGTGGGCCGCGGGGTTGATGGGTTTCACAAGCTTGACCTGCTCCCCTTCCGCACTGTACATCATCGTGATATCCATATTATCCTCAAACTTGAGGCGGTAGATGCCCTCAAAGCACTTCTTCAGATGCGGCTGCACCAGCAGAGGGTCCTTGGTCTCAGCCAAAATCTCCAGCAGCTCCTCGTTGGACAAGAAATAGAACCGCGGGAACGCCAGCCGCTTGGTTTCCAGGAACTGGTGCAGCTGCTTCAGAATGGCATCCAGCAGCTTGTTGGCCTCAATGAAGTTTGGCAAGATCCGCTCCTCTTGGGAACGCGGGATCACGTACGGGTTTTTGACTGTCCCCTCCATTGTGGAATGCCACATGGAGTTCACCAGCGTGAATTTCTGCGCCTCAGCTGGCATGGACTTCTGAATGTCGCCAGAGGAGAAGATGGGCTCAAGGTATGCCCATGTGTTTTGGCATTTCAGCCACTCATCTAAAATGGCCTGCAGCCGGAGCAGTTTGCCTTCCCATTGCTTGACCCGCAGTTCAATGGCCTTCACGTAGGGAGATCCCAACATAGTCTGGGTCTTTATGATGTGGTCATCAAGCAGTTGTTGGATATCATCCACACCCTTGAGCGTATGGGTATCAGAGTGAGGCGACAGCTCAAACTGAACACTCTTCCACTCGTGCTCCATTTTGTCGCACTGCTTCTCCAGGCGATACTCCTTGGAGGCGTATTCGGAAATCTCCTGGATATCGCTAAGGTAGTCCGACAGCCCGTCTGCTAGCAGCATGTTGAATGTAGTCTCCTCCTCGTTCATTTTGATGCCCTTCTCCCCTTTGCCGGCGACCATAGAGATCTTCTTCCAGTGCCGCTCTCTGAGACCAGGGTTCCTCAGGGCCGCGATCAGTGGGATGTTAGGCCGGAATGCGTCCAGCTTCTCCTTCACAGTCTTAGCAATGAGGCCTGGGGGCTCGTCCTTCATGGCCTTGGCCAAGCGATTCAATGTCTTTGCCCAATTCACGACATTGCTCTCAATCAGCTCAGGGTCCAATTTGTTGAACAGGCCCTCATGCCACTGAGGATACTGTTGGTAGAAATTGTACACAATGGTCCACAGATTCTGGTACGGTTCGAAATTCTTCACAATCTCTTTGATGTGGGAATACTGTGTTGGCGGGATCCCAAACAGCACTTCTCGCGAGTTGTACAATTCTATCAATTCGTAGGACTCCTGAATTTTCGCGTTCATGCGCTTGACCTTCTCATAATACTCATCGACCTTGCCCTCGTCTGCAAAGTTGATAAACAAATCCACTTCGCGCTGGATTTCGCTCATATTTTCACTAAGTTGCACTGTATTCTCCCGTAACTCCTGCTGGAACCGGTTGCGGTTCTCTTTGTACTTGAACTCGGAGTCATCCAACACCTGGAAAACCTTCTGGGGCCATGAATATGTGGTCCAGTACGTTTGGTAGTCTTCCTCGTTGGGCATGAAACCAAACTTGCTCATCAACGATACAGAATCAGTCACGTGGTCAAACTTCACCTTCAGATTATTGATCAAGCCCTGACATTGATCAATGTAATTCTTGAGTTCCTGCAACTCTTCCGGAGTGTTGGGCTCCACCTGGATCTGCTCGTAGATCTCTTGGTACGATTCATCCACACTCGCTGTGTCAGAATTGATCTGCGTCATCAACAGAGCCATCAGCGCACTACAAATCTCGTTTGCCTTGCCAATCAGACTGGCCTTAATGTCATAGCATTTGACCTTCACTAGCTCAAAAGCAACTTCATTCAGGGACCTGCTCTTGATGTTTGCAATATCTGTAAACAGCTTCGCCATGGCGCTTTCATAATCCTCCAGATTCGGGTTGCTGTCCGCAAACTCTTCCACATAGGCCTCGATGTTGATGTCAAAGAGGTATGCAAAATCATCATAAAGCGCCTTCAGACTCTTGGGACCTTCCATATTTGTCTCCAGTACATCCTCAATGGTGGCTCTACTGTCAATGACGGTTTGTTCATCCTGGGAGATGGTGTTCAAATAGAACTCCCCAAGGCTGAGAAGGGGAAACAACTTGACGCCAACACCTGTGATGTCGTCGGTGTACTGGAAGATATTGGTGAAGACGTTCCGGACAACTGAACAGATGTCCTCCAAAGCTGGGTCGAAGCTGATTGTGCCCCCAGTGCCCACCAGATTGATCACAAACAGTGGCACATTACCACTCAAGGCGTTGGCAGCTTGCACAAGATTCACCTCATTTTCAGAATCCACTTCGAAGCGCTTGATGAATTTCGTGTAATTGTCGATGGACGTGGCCATGAGAGCCCGCATCTGGTGGCTCATAATGAGATTAATTGTCCGGAAGAATCGGGCCATCCGTGATGACTTGTAACGATCAATATCATCCTCATAAAAATTGAAATGTTCATCCAAATCGTTTTGAATTGTGGTAGTGATATTCACAGACCAGTCCTGCTTAAGCTTCTCCGTGGTCTTGAAGATGATGTCCTCCTGGTGCTCCTTGAACACGTGCAGCTCACAGGGCAATTCAATATCAGCCAGCTCTGTGTCCACCAAAACGTCACCGTCAAAAGCTTCCCACCGTCCCACAATCGCAAAGATGGTGCCATACAGCAAATGGTGTGTAAAGAACAGGTTGTCAGAAATGTACTTGCGGACCTGCCAGAAATCGTGCTCAGGGATATCGATGGTGCCCTTGATGGGTGGGCGTGGTTGCGGCTCCACCTGCGGCAAATTCATCCCCTGCAACCTTTCCTGCTCCTCCGGATCAGAAAACTTGTATTCGAAAATAGACTTCTTGATTCCGTACATGTACCTGCCACGCATCTCTTTGATTGCGTTCTCGATGACGTGCAAGTGTGTGAGTGGGAATTCCGCAGCCACAAGCGACAAGATGCGGTCGACCTGGTCTTCGTCCACTGGTGTGACCCACTCGTCTGGCTGTTTGTTCACGTACAAGTGCAGCCGCATGCGGGCCTCGGCCTCTGCGCGCAGTTGCAGGGCCTCCTCCAGCCTAACCTGCCAGGCCTGCGGATCCTCTGCGTCGAAGACAATGTTCAAGCGCGTGACCCACTTCTCCTTCCCCGTATCCTTCCAGCGCACCTTGAACTCGTTGAGCTGCTCGTTGTATTCCAAAACGACACACCGCGCCCAATCCGCGCGGTCTTCAGCAATGTGAAATTTCGACCTCGCTGGCGTGCCTCCTACGGCTGCCCCCAACTCGACCCACTCCTGAGGAGTGTGCATGTCCATCTCGTCGTTGTCAAATTCTTCCAGAGGAAGAAAATGCGACATGGCGGGGTCTTTGCCCATGACATTGGGTTCAACGACCTCCTGTGCCATCGCGTCCGTGTCTGGAGGACGGTGGGCTTTCGCCCTGTCATATGTGGACATCTTGGCGTTGCGCGCGCTGGTCCGGACTTGGGCTCGCGGCGACATCAGCGCGCCAATTTTTTCGGTGGGGGACTTGGCCTTGACGTTCTTAGGATCTAAACCCGCAAACCCTCGTTTGGGAGGCGCAGGAATGAAAGCGTCCCTCGTACTGGGCGAACTCGTAGTCGTACTCGTCATGGTTCCGCTCATTTCTCCGGGGATTGTGGAGGGCCGCGGGGTTTGCTCAACGTTGTCGTTAGGTGGTGTGGCGTCAGACGTGGCCGGCCGCTTCAAGGACTTACCAGGCCTACCTCCCTTCAGTTGTTTCAAAGGAGGTTTGGGGACCTTTGATTCCATAAAACTGGACGAGGTCCCGTTCATAGTCCCGTTCATAGTCCCATTCATCGTACCCCCAACTGTTCCACTCATTGTTGACTGCAAACCCCTTAAAGCTGGAGGCACGTTTGTCTTCACGTTCTTGATGGCCAGTTTGCCTGGGGCGCGACGCTCGGGCCGCCATGAACTGGTTTCAGTGCCTCTGAAAGGTTGTTTTGCATCGGCTCGGCGAGCGAGCAGTTCCTCCTGCTGCTGCAGACGAGTGTACGACCTATATCCCGTTGCAGCTACGTATCGATCTCTGCCCTCTTTCCCCTCTGTAACTTCATCGGGGACGGGGGCTATCATATCTGCCAGCTCTGGATGTGCGAAACTCATTTTCACGTGCTGGGGCTGGATGTCGGTGAAATCTACTACACGGTGATGAGCATGGCAAGGCTGCACTGGATTGCAAGCCCACACAGATTGGGGCACACGGGTTGATTGGCCAACAAGGTGGACTCAACCTCCGGAAAAAAAAAGGAACCTCAGAAAGACAACACATGTGACATGTGGTTTTGTTCCCACAAGCGCGTAGGTCAATACACTCAATACACACATTCACCACAACATGTGGTGGTGTGCTTCTGAGAGCACAATACACAAACGTTAACCTCATCCACTCCATCATCTTGCATGGCAGTTGAGTTGCTTGCATCAACACTGTTCCAAACATGAGGGGGAACATGTTCCAATGGTCCATAAGAGGGGTGACAGACCTGAAACTGAAATGGCTACACACAACCGTGGTGCACAACCAATATACCATCGTGCACTATGGATGGTGGTGCAGAATATACCCTGGTGCACCTGCTGCAAGATGATGCAGTGCACAAGCCCTACTTTTGGGTGGTGCCTTTTTAAGCAGCTGAGTTTTGGGTGAAAAAAATGGTGGTAGTGGCGGGGTGGGGTGGGTTAGGGTGGTTGGGTGGTGGGGGGGGGGGGGGCACCTGCCTGGCAGGTGGATTCCGGCGCATCGCCCCCCCCTTCAGATTTGTGATGGAATAACAAAAAACACAAATTCACTCTTAACATGTTTTTTCCTGAAAAAAATTTACTTTCTTTTTGGTCAAATTTCTATCAAAAAGGAGGAAAAACCCTGTTTAAGAATTTTTTTTGTAGGAACTGTTTTTACGCAGATTTACAGGACTGCTTACTCAGCTTCACCATGTGCCCAACGCATCATGAGGCCATGAGGGGGGCACAAAACACAGTTTGGGATGATATTGGCTTGTCATAAGCATCTTGAGGCCACAAGGGCATCACAAAACACAGTTTGGGTGTCATCAGCCATAACCCCTACCTTCTAAGGGTCTCCACTATGGAGAGTAACAACATGGGCCAATAGACGTGAACAGCAACGGAAGGATGAGCAGGCGCAACCGAAAGTGGCGACATACCTATTACTATCTTGATTTCCAGAAAGCAGAGAGGACTCAAAATTGCTGCATAACCCTACCTCCTCGAGTATTAGAGCACAGTGGTAGGAATGCATATTAAGGAGCATAGCCCTTGGTTGCCTATTATGGTGTTGGTTGGGGGCAGTTCAGTCTGAAAAAGCGCCCGGTGCGCGCCTCGTGTGCTCCCAGCGCACTAACACGCTCCCACGTACCTAAAAATTGCTCATGGCACACATATAGGTTTGCTAGTCATGGTAGAGGCATGTGAATGGGGAGCGCATGCTATTAGGTGTGCTGTGCTGGCCTGCCCTGTCGTACTTGCACAAGTGTGGCAATGGGTGAGTGGTCAACTATCTGCACTTGGTGCGGTATGCCTTGTGCCATGTTTGTGGGAACAAGGGAGGCATACACTTGACTTGTGTCGTGATTTCTGATGCCCTTTGGGGTGTCTTTGTTTGGTGGCAACGGATAACCATCTCAAAAGGCTGCATTTCTTCTTTTTTTTTTTGCCTCCGCCCATCCAAAGTACGGCCCCGTCTAGGGATCATGGCTATGCCACAGTCCGTAATGGTCTGACTTGCTGGTCTATTCAAGGTGCTGACAAACACTCCTCGAATTTCCGGTATTGGTACATTCAACCATCAGGTCAACCATCAGGGTATGCCTCTAGGCCACGCGTCGTCTTGAGACGATGATCTCTTCCTTCTGTGTCGCTTTCGTAGTTTGCACTTTCTCTCTGCTCTCTCTCTCTCTCTCCTCTGCACTATGCACTACTTCATTCTCCTCTCATCTTCCCATCTGCCTCATGAGGACAGAGCATGGTTTTGTTCGGATTTCTCTGGTCTTGATGAGGATGGAAGTGAAACCAACATGTGAAAGCTGTCGCATACAGGGTGGAGTGTTTGCCTTGCGCGCGCCTTGCGGGCACCCTACGCGCGCCCTACATGCTACTTTTATGATGACTTTCCCAAATTGAGTCCCCGAGTTTACCATTACCGTATGAAGCCCGGAGTAGACCAACAGCTGCCCCTTGCCTACCAAATGAAGCAACAAACCATCCGTGCACAACATTGAATAGACTGCCACAGATTGCTACATCCTCCGGACGGATGGGATTGTAGCTTGGGACCAGTAGCTGTGTGGCCATTTTGGCGAGCAAGTCCACCTCCCCATTGCGCCGGATTTGCTCACGGGCCTGTGCACTACGGGCCTGGGACGCTTGACGGTGACTGGAGATCTACTCCATGATGACTCGCTTGTGTTGCGTGTGATCACACACCTTGTGGCGGGCGTCGGAATAAAAGCACTCCCGCGTGGGTCGTTTGTCGGCACATTTGGTCACGGCCATGTTGTCGATGTACCCGGGCCAGAATGCGTAGGGGTCCTTTTGTCACCGCAGCTCCCGCGGCTTGGTACTCAGAGCCCGTGATTTCCACCGTTTGGAGGCTACCGTCGGAATACACGGACATGCCTTTAGGCTGCTTTTGATTGTACTAACCCCCTTCAAATGCACCAAAGAGGAAGCAAATGTGGTACCCATAGGCTGCCGGGTTGGCGCCTTAGGACGCGCGGGGACAAAGTCGGAGGGGTCCCACAGGGGTAGGGATTGGAAATAGCCCAAAAAGTTGCCCTGTGCACGCCCTGCGTGCTAACACTCGGTCTAGGTCCCAATGATGGCCAAACCCTTCAAGGTGCAGGCCCCACCACCATTTGGGGAAAACTGAGAATGCGGGTTCCAAGCCATGCATCAATCATCAAAAAGCCCCAGTCCCTTGGCTTGGATCACCTGTCATCCCGCACGACCGCACAATGTACCCCTCGCAACCGGAATTTGTGACATGAAGGGTGCTGAATGAGTCTTGCATAGGGTGGGATCATTGCGGTCAGATTTCTTCTGCAGTAAGTGATGGGCAAAGAGCCCCCTATGGGATCCCCCCCCCCCCATCAAAAAGGGGGTCTCAATGGACCGGAACCCAGGTGTTGTCCAAAACGCCCGTATACCCCCTTGGACCCCGAAGCTAACACGCTGTATTCAATGAAAACTCCTTTTTGACAAGGTCGCCTCGACAACATCACTGTACTATTTATCACAATCTTTGTGACAGTTCCAACGCTGGGCTCAGGGGCTTGCAACTGCAAAATGACATTTCTCTTGGTCTGGTGAGATGGCCTGTGGACACGGCACAGCAGAACAGCAAATTTGAAGAATTGATCACCGCACATTGTCTGCTTGCACAAGAAAAATCCCACGCCGTCACCAACCGAGCGACAAGGGACAAGCAACGGCAGTTGGTTGTGGTTGCACAGCTGAGGGCAATGAGGTGGCGACATGTCGGCGGGTAGGAGCTGAAAGCTGTGATAGGTCCCCTAAGATCAGGATACCAAGATCCAGCACCTTTTGCTTCCTGCTTGCCGACCACATTGCTCCAGTTCCAGCGCAGCTCCAGGCACAAGGTGCTGCCGAGTGAACATAGGCAAAGTGTTTGCACTGCGTGCGCACTGTGTGCGCACTGCGTGCGCACTGCGTGCACATTGCAGTGAAACCCACCCCATGCCACCTTTGTATAACACTGCAAAGCAACAAAGCCAACAGGACACACATTGAACCACTACCAACCCCGTACTTTGATGTACGTGTGAACATCTCATTTAGTGTTGTAGAGTACCACTATGCAGTTGCAACCACTGTAACCCTTGTAAGCGCCATCGTGATTACCTACTTCATAATCAAAGAACTGTCCGTGCATTCGCGAAGGACCACGTTGATCCCAAATCGTAACATCCGCCGACTTTCCCGGCATAAGATCTCATGTCCATACTATATTCCCAAGTTGTCCACGGCCACCGTTACCTTATAAACATGGCCTGTGTACTTGGGATTTAAGAGTACATCACATAAACACATCATCTGAACAATTTGAGCGAGACATATAGGCACAGTTGTCCCAACTTGGAATTTGCCGAAGAAAACAGAGGTATTGGAAGGTCCTCCTGGGACAACAAACCTTCCGCGCCATACTTCATGCAGAATTCCTCCGCTATAACACAATGAACACCAATGAGGTTGACATGTTTATGGAGTTGTGAATATACTTCCCAAGGCTCCTTGGAGCGCCCAGCGGAGCACTGATCAATCCACCAAGCCACATTGGGGTCAAGGTCGTGGGGGAGTCCACATAATCCACCATCCATCTACAACGAGGAACATGCAAAAAAAAGGGGGGTGAAAATGGGTACAAATGGGTGAAAATGGGTGATAATGAATGACAATTCAAATTTGTCATATCCTGAATGCATAAGAAGCTTAAAAAATCCTACGATGGAACAACAAACCTCCGCAAAAGGGCCAAAACTAGGGTTCGGGTAGTTACCGACATACAAAACTTTGCACTGCGTGCGCACTGCGTGGGCACTGCGTGCGCACTGCGTGCATGGCATTCCCATAACAACAAGATGTGTAGCTCCACAATGACCCTCATGCCAAGGTTGAAATGGACAACCCTCGCAGAAGTGTTGTATGGGGGCATGGCACGGGGAGTGTGGCATGGGAATGTGGTATCATGCTTGACAAATGGAGTGTACAGAAATCGAGACGTGTCTGTGGTATGGAAACGTGGGGTGTGGTATGGTGAGTGTGACATGGGTTAGAAGTGTGGTTTGGGATTTGGTAGAATGGTATGGAAGCGTGGCAGCCGAGTGTGTGGGATTGTGGTATGGGAGTGTGAGATGGGAAAATCATGTGAGTCTGTTATGGGTTCAACTGAGACCTTGAGGTTCTCCAGGATCAGAGGGCATGGCAGGGAGGCACAGGCTGAGGCTGTCAGGGTGTGGGGTGTGCGAGAGAGTGAAAAAGGGAACTCATGGTTCGCAGGTGCATGCCATCCTTTGTTGGTGCAGGTACGCTCTGCAAGAGCACTACGCTTGCCTTGATACCAAGAATGCGGAGTAGTGAAACAATGCGTGAAAGCAATCGAACGGACACGGTCCGCACTGTCTAAGTACGCAATCACACAGTCCACAACGGCTGTGCCTGCAGCATTGACACGGTCCACATCATGTGTCACGTGGTGCACTTGACTCGCCCACACGTGCCAGGCCACATTGGGACATGGCGTATGCCGTGTCAGGTACAGAGTGTTAGGTATGATACGGCAAATCGGACAAGCCTCCTCTGCTCCTTATCGCTGTCATATGAGAGGGGTAGGCATAGGGGCAGGATCGGCGAGCCACCACAAAACGATCTCGGAAGTGGTGGTGGTGTTCAGAGGCAAGAACAAAGATGCGCTGCACAATGTACTCCCAACGACGGCATTCATGACGCTTCTCATGTGTTAACATTCGATTTGAAGAGGCACACGGCCAGGCAGCGCTGTAACCCTAGTCCTCCTTTGATGCCCTCTGTGCATGAAGAGGTCTGGAGCGCAAGGGCGGAGTGTTCCGAGCATTGCTCCGAGCATTGCTCGCTGTCTTGCCGCCACCACAGAAGATACCAGCCCCAATCCTGTTGTTGGGAAGGTTGTTGCGGCTGCGGCGGATGCGGTGTTGCTTGCGCAGTCGACGGGACAGCAAACGGCGTCCATGGGTGTCTGGAGGGATATGGGGGCTGCTGTGCACCTTGGGGCTGCTGCGGGTGTTGGCGTCGCTGTTTGTGATGGTGCCATCATTTGCGATGCCTCCCCCCTGGTTGGCGTCCTTGTTTGCGATGGTGCCATCATTTGCGATGCCTCCCCCTTATGCATGGATATGCACAAGGGCACAGGATATGAGCAGTAGCACGTATAAGAGCTTCACGTGCTCAGTCATCGTGCTGTGTTGCCTGTCAGCAGAACATCGCGTTGTTCACTCAACTTCTGCGACCTTCTTGAATCGTCCCCAACCCCCAAATCCCCAGTCCTGAACCCATGACAGCCTCCAGATTCAGTCCCTCTGAGACCATGAAATCTGGACGGTGCGCTCCACCTTAAATCAGGGGTCCCAGGTCACCACGTAATACTGGGTGATCCAGAACCCATTTCTGAACACATCATGATATTGTTTCACAGTTGAAGGCGATTTCAATCAGAACCTTGGTTGGGATGCGTTGTGCTCCATGGCACTTATCTTGTTTGGGGTGCCTATTGGCTTAGCTGACCCATGGTTACCCCCCCCCCCCCTTGTGCAAGCATGGCCGCGGTCCCAAAAGTCAGGTTGAAACAGCGGTTCAACACCCACCCCGTGCTTAGACAAGGCCGTGCATGCGAGCGACACACGTGACAGCAAACATGTGGGGGAGCCCTCAGATGGGGATGGCGAGGGGCTGCGAATGGGGAAGAGCACTTTATCAAAAGCGGCATTGTGCTCAATCTCCTTACCATTCCGCATGTACTCCAAATGGATGTAGTTGTCCCCATGACGAGAGGGACGAAAAATATGTGCAGACATATGTTCCCCAGTGCTCCGAACATACGTGACAGCCATGCTGGGAATAAAATTGTTAGCCATGGCTGAAAATCAAATCAGAACAAACAGCATGGGGTTGCAATGTGCGGTACAATGTTGTTTTGAACACAATGCACTATCACAAACATGACTGAGCCCTTCTTTCCCTGTACAAACGCTCTACAAACACCCAATCCTGCATTCTGGACCACAAAAACAGCGGTCCCAAAATTTCCTCAAAACGGCGGTTCAACGCCCAGCCTATGCTTAGACAAGGCCGTGCATGCGCAGGGGGGGTGGGGGTAGGCTCTTATGAGATAGAGCACGTGACTCGTCAGCTTACGGTGGGCAACTTTAGGCACCCCCCCCCCCCCCCGGACTGCCATGGAAAATTCTATGCAACTTTGGGCTTAGCCGACTGACACGATTTAGGCTCCCGTGTGATAGAGCTCGTGACCTGTCAGCTTATGGTGGGCAACGTTAAGCAGCCCAGTGCCGTGCGGGTTGCCTAGGCTAGTGCTCCGGGTCATGGTGGTGGGGCAGAGAGACCCAATGTTGTGACCGCCAGGGAATAGTGGGTCGGGTAGTCTATGGGCTCAAGCTACTTAGCAGGCGTTGTGCTGCCTCCCTGATGTGCCCCTAAGGGCCATGGGCTAGCTTCCAGGAAGGGCAACCCGATCAAGGGCAGATTGAAAAGGCCTCAAGATGGTGGTCAAGTTACAGCTACTACGGCATCCAGTCGTACAACAGGTCTCGGATTACACTGCTGATGATGAGGACTCCAGATCTTGGGTCGAGCCAATCTCGCCATTTTTGATACTCTAGGGTAGGTGAATCCGGCATATCCTCAAACGCTAGGCGGGCCTTTTTGGGAGTTGGACCGTCAGTAGTAGCCATTTGTTGTTGATAGTAGCCCCAGTACAATTAAAATCCCGAAGGCAGCACTACTCCAACAGACACAAAGCTGTCATCAAACTCAACATGAACGGCAACATGTAAACTCTGACTGAACCCCCCCCCCCGCCGAGGGAAAACTAAAGTTTCTTGCTGAACTATAGATTTGAAGTCATGGGAAACCAATGCAAGGGCGTGTGTGATAGATGGGCAACACAAGCCGCCGTAATGGATGTTAACTAGAAAAAGATTGAAGTGAGAGTCTCTCAGGGGGGGGGGGGGTGTAAGGGGTGGGAGATTTCAAGACGGGGGAGGGGTTGATTCTTCCGACCAGGTGCTTAACGAATGGGTGCGGCTCAAAAAGATGTTCCTAGGACAAACCAAATCGAAAAAGGGTGACTAGTGCTGAGGCTGCAGAAGGCGCCACTGGCACTGGCAGTCAAGAAGGGGGAGAGGGGGGAGTAGGTTTGTGTGGGAACCACTTGTAGAAGCCCAACAGTCTTGGGCCCTGTTGTTCTGCACGCCCCATTCTCCCTGACCTCACCCCGGCAGTTCATTTCATTTCATCTGACACTGCCCGCAGGCATCAGTATCAACTGGAACTGCAGCGTGTCCAATCTCCCGTAATTCGGGAACACAGAAACTCATCCTCGGTGGGCGGGAGGGTTGGCTCATTGTACAGACAACGAAGGTGAAGCAAATAAATACGCTGAACACAGCCAGGGACGGGGAGAACGGGGTTACAACAGAACTCCCTTTCCTACGGAACTATAGTTCCGCACGCCCCATTCTCCCTGACCTCACCCTGGCAGTGCACTGCTGACGTCACATCCTAAAAACAAGCGAACGGATGTGAGCGCAATGTGCACTACCTAAGGACCCTGTGCATGAACCCTAGAATACACCGAAAGATTTCGGTCATGGAGTTGTGACTAGCTGGCTGCCGTTCTCCCCGTGGGCACTGCGATAAAGATGGTCGCAGTGCTCGCCAAAAGGGAGGCGATTTGTCCCGGAAAAAACAGTGGCCCGTGCAAAGGCCACCTGAAAGGGCCAGCCATATGTCACGCCTTGCACTGTCAGCGGATCCCTATCCGGCGTGGATGCAGAGCTGGCCCCGAAGAGAGTGCAGTGTGCAATCTATGTACAGGGGGTACAAAAACTGACCAAACGATCTTGCACCTAAGACCGGAGGGAGGGGCTGCTGGGTTGCCGCATTCCCCCAGGCGGAGTAAAGCCGGTCTGAGGTGAGGAGGGTGGCTGGAGGGCACAGCTCAAAGAAGCAGCAACAGACAGTATGTACACGCCGTCCCGTGGACAAGTAGACCACGAAGCGGCTGGTGCGACTCATAGGGAAAAGCACTGGCGCGTTCGACTGTGTGGGGGGGAGGGGAGGGGTGGCAGCCCCCCTTGTCGGGCAAGAGACAGGGGTGCTGGGGCCATGAGGCAACGGTTACTGGGTTCGCATACGCCCCCGTGTCACAGGCGCATGGTGCCGGGGGGGGGGGGGGCGTCACGCACGTGTGGACCACGGGAGCGCCTCCACGGTTTGAATGTGTTTGTAAGGCACATTACTCGCCTTCCACAGGGCGAGGCGTTCGTCCGTCCCTTTCATGGCTTGAGCCACGGAGGGGAACGAGTGCACACGGGACATGGGATCCGCCGGGTTTTCAGTTGAGCTGACTCTAAAAAGAACCATCCTGATGCCAGACCACAGCCGAAGCCAAAATAGCCGCCGCAGGAGTCTGTTCTGTACTGTGCAGTGTGTTGTGGCTCTCTGTTGCAGCGCTTGTTGCCGCGCCGTATCACTGTCAACACCGAGGTAGACGGTGTCATGCCCTTCATATGCGGCAATTTTTGCCGCCGTGTATGGCCCATGCGGCTCTGCCTGGGGCGTGGGCGCAACCTAGCGGGGGCATCGACGAGAACGATAACACCCTTTGGGTCCCACGATGCCCACTATGAAATATGGGCAGGTGGAGCACGGTGGTGCCGCATCCGCAAAATAAGTAACGCCACTAGCTGCAGGTGGCCTGCGGTATGACTGAAGAAAAAGTGAGAACATCAGGGCAGTGCCTGTGGCCCGTATTAGCCCCCTGGTGAAGCGCCCGGTACCACCGTAGGCCGCCTGGTAAGCACCCGAGAGGAAGCAGAAGAGGGACCCGGGCGCGCCAGCCACTGTATGCGTCGCAGGAGGTGCAGAAGATCGGACCCCGACATGGTGCCTGTGCCTACACCTCTGAGCCACGTGCGAAATGCCCCAACAAGCACCGCCAGCTAGTTTGTAATAGTTTTGCGTAGCGTGTCGAGAAGCTTTCCTACAAAGCGCAACCTCTTTGTGGGGCGGAGTTCACTTTTTATACTGATAATGAACCCCGCCTATTTTAGCTTCTGAACCACATTTCTCCTCCCCTGAATCAGAGTGCGCCGCCGACCCGAGTCCAGGTGGATGTCGTCAAGATAGACCTTGTGGCCCACCTTCGCCTGGAGCTGCGACAGGGCTGAAGCTACAATACATTTAACGAGGTTTTGGCAAACCGCCGGGGAGTACTTCCAGCCAAATGGAAGCCTCGTGTATTTATAGCGTGTGTTGTTTGCTTCCACCACAAACACCCTGTGCCAGGACCGAGGTAACCTTATGCTCCAGTAGCAATTTTGCAAATCGATCTTGCAGAGCCACCTGCCAGAGCGTGACCTCCTGATGGTTTGGCTGAGATGGCTGAGCGTGGGAAGATGTATTTTTCGGGGGGGTCGAGGGTCGGATGCATTTATGCGTACCGCATTGAGCAACATGCGGCACTTCTCTTTATTTTTATAACGGAGAAAACCTGAGGAAGTGACATGTGCACGAGTGTGACGGAGCCCTCGTGTGGTGACCCGCACAGACTTCATCATGTTAGAGATCGCCGACTGATGCTTGGAACGTATGTGCTAGTGACGGGCGTGGCGCGAAGCACGCTTATATACTCTGCGGAGGTCTCTAGGAACGAGACGACGCCATATACCCTTGGCGATGTGCACCTTTCCTGCCTCCCCCAGCCCCTCCGCAGCCACCTCATCGGTGACCTGGGGCTCGTGGCCAGATTTGCCCCCTTGGTGGAGGTAGTCATAATAACCATTAGACTCACAAAAAAGGCCCGACGAGAGGATTGTTTCGAGGACACGTTGCAACAGTTCCAAAGCTTGCGTGGAATGGTGCAGGCCCATAATAGCGATAGCGAGGTGCTGAAGAGCGAAGATTATCATGGGCCCACGGGCCGGGTTTATACCCTGGAGCTTGGCTATTTTACAAAACAGGTCTGAAAAATCAGGGGGCAACCCCTTTCCAAATGCTTTATGAGTGCGGCCGCTTTGCGGCTTTCACACGTGGTCAGTTCCCAGCAGGTCGGCTGTTGGTGGTGTCCGGCTGCAGGGCTTTGCGTATCCATTCGCTGAAGATGGCTGCCACGGCACCTCGTACCATCCTGGCTTGTCGTCTTTCCACCCTAGATGGGCCCTAGCATGGGCCCA
Organism: Eutreptiella sp. 'Long Island Sound 2002'; assembly: GCA_964036045.1. NCBI lineage: Eukaryota > Euglenozoa > Euglenophyceae > Eutreptiales > Eutreptiaceae > Eutreptiella > Eutreptiella sp. 'Long Island Sound 2002'. The sequence continues at coordinate 10,855,336 of OZ038382.1, read as the reverse complement.
TCTCTGGTAAATGTCCAACTAGAGGGCAGTGTCGCGTACATGCAGGCAATAGCTGGCGATTTCCATCTGCCCCAGATTTCAATGAGGTGCGGTGGCATGGAGAGCGACTGTAGTTGCGCAGCCCCGAATCTGCGCCACGAGTGCCAGCGTATGGTGCGGCAGCGGCACCTGTCCGCTTGCAGCAAAGATGCCAATGCCGCAGCGAGGTGTGTCTTTGAGGTGATGAACGCTGCTCTGTGCGGGTGGTGCCCACTGAGAGCCCGCAACCTGGCTAGGAAGTCGCCCCACTTGCGCGCCCAGGGCCCCATGTTGGGGTGCTGCATTCCTGCCCGTCCTTTTGTGCCGCGGAATCTGAGCACCCCTTCGTCTGGCGCCGCCGTGAATGCTTCTGAGATCCTGAGTCCGAAGGCAATGGATAAGGCCGTGAGGGAGACCACTTCCCAGTCCTAGAGGGTTTTGGCGACAGTGCAGAGCTGCCTGAGACAGTCCATGGTTGCCCATTGTTTGGAGCGCCCCTCCTATTTGCACAGCGGGACGTTTTGGAAGGCGTCGATGAACAGCCAGTCAGAGGCACGCACTGTGGTAGGGATCCAGCCAAATTTTTCGAGCCGGCGCAATCATGAGAGCAGCTTTTTAGCGTTCGCTTCTGTGTGCCGCTGTTGGACTTCCCAGAGCATTTGTGATTCCAGGACATCTCTGGTTGACTCCCCCGGTTGCATCGCCAGCCTCCTTCGCATTTTTCGGAGCTGCTGCTCTAAGTAGCCCTCAACGGTTGGTATGCCGAGGCCTCGCACGGCCGTTGCAGCATAGGATATCCCAAAGTCTTCGGCCTTGGCGCACTCGAGCAGGTTCACAGCTCGCAAGAACCTCCTAGCGCCCCTGCCCCAGCGCCGCAGGCTTTTTCCACGTGGTAGTCATTTTTTGCGGGGTCCAGGGCAGCCAAATGCCGGCCCCTCCCAATACCAGTGGTGTGCTTTACAGAACCGGCACTTCATTTGGGGCGGCTTCGAGTAGTCAATCAAGTTGTTCGACGTCTTACGCCTGAAGTGCTCCTTGCCATCGACGATCACCATGGTGGGCTTTGCCGGGCTCCAGACCGACGAGGACGCTCCCTGCTGGTGCTGCGCTTCCGATGGCCTCGGCTCGACGATGAGGATGAAGACGCCGTGGAGGAGGAGCTAGAGCTGTCGTCCGAGACTGACGTGTCGGAGTGTCTTCGGGACCTGCGCAATCCTTTCCCCCTTTGGGGGAATCTTTGCACTGCACGCGCACTGCGCGCTACTTTTAGACTATGTTCCCCCCGAAGAGCCCCCAAGCACACCCCTTGGAAACGCCCTTAGAATTAGGTGACCCAAACTGCCCAAGCTCAAGAAAGGTGCAAACTACCTTCCCTTCACATAACACACATCATGCACAACTGGAAAAGCCATGAACAGCGCATTGGTCGCCACCCTCAAGAACACACAACCGTCTTTCTGTTCCATTGTCAACTAAGTACACATGGAGAATACGCAACTTGTGTGCACAACATGACATATTTGCAGAATCAAAGAAATGTCACACGGTCACATGTGTGTGTGTCAATCCAATCCGTACAATATTGCAGTTCACACTTGTCACACATGGACACATTTTCAGGGTCAGACTTGGTGCAACAAAGGGCACAAACATCTCCATCATCACCCACAACATCCTCATCATCATTGTCCTCCTGTGACTATATGGAGGGTACCGTACCTGTCTTCGAATCAAAAATACAAACACGTACTCATGCAACTCCGTACCCGATCCCCTCCATATGTTCCTTACGATGCCCCAATGCCACATGCGTGCAAACAAGTGCTCAATACGTGCCCTATAGAAACCATGAACATCATTGTACTCCTTTTGCCGCTCGGTCAACGTCTTTCGACCAATAAACGGTCATGCCACATGGAGGCGCCCCTTGTATGCACCATCCATGGAGCCAATCTCATAATCAATATAACGCCCCTTGCTCCTTTTCGGCCCTTTGCGATCCCAAATGAGAACATCCGCAGCTAGGGGTCACCATGATGCTCCTAGTATCAAAGTGTGGATTCAAAGATTGTCCCGGTCTCCTCAATAGCACCGGAAGGTTGGGGCCCAAAAGAGGGCGGAAATGCTATGTCACCCCTACATTCTCGGGGATCCCCAAACAAAGGGGGACAAAATCAGAAGTCAAAACCTCCGCTAGGGGTCACCATGTTGCCCCTAGGGGCCCCTAGTATCTCAAAGTATGGGTCTCTAGTACGGCCATACGCCCAAATAGTTGCACTGCGCGTGCACTGCGCTTAAGGCTCCCCCATTTTCTTTGGCGCCTTTGGCGCCTGGTATTCTCTCTGCTTTTTGGGCCAAGTGACGGTTTCCCCCTAGCGGGGGGGGGGGGGGTTGCAAGGGGGGGAGGGGGGGTAATCGAATGTCTTGGGCAGTCTGGGCCAGCACAGCTATTGCCCTCCAACGTGGTCAGCCCCTGCCACGCCAGCGCAACGACCTGCAAAACACCGCTGCAACGGGGACAGGGGAGGCCATGGCGCTAGGGTTTGAAATACTCGGCATAGCCCTGACCCTCTGCCAGACTCAGGGGCTTTTTCGCACAGCGCGGGAGCACCAATTATTACAGTGTTCATCCCGAGAACAACCCTGAAAACCACCCCCCTACAAAAGCGTGCATGATCCATTCAAAACAGCACCAGGGGTGCAGAATTGAGGACCCGTGGCAAGCATCAGACTAAAACAAAAATCTCCCTGGTGTACCAGCGACTTTTCGCACAGCGCGGGCACAGCGCAGGTGCACCCCCTCACTCAGGTCAACTAGTGACTGCTCACACCACGTACACCAATTCTGCACCAAATGCAGGGATCAATGGTCGGCAACAATCAACTGAATGTCCCCGCCTTAGACACTTTCAGCCATTAGTGCGGTGGTTCTCGCACAGCAGTATGTGTCCCCTTCTTGGTTGGGGTGCTCCACCATCGAATGTACCCCCCCCCCCCTGCGCAAGCACGGCCAAGGTCAGAAAAACAACGGTCACACGGCCTCCCCGTGCTTAGACAAGCCCGTGCTTGCACGCGACACGCAACACAAAGAGACACTGCACACAGGAAACCTGCCCATACCCCACACCAAGCACATTACTCACAAACATGGCACTACAACACAAAGGCAAAATTCAGCATGGCCCTCATGTCCTTACTGCCCATCAACGGGTACGGAATAGAAACCCGTTCTTTTTTTTTTTGATCAGACTCACAAGTTCTTCGTAAGTGCTCGGCCAGACGGGCCGGATCAGTAATGACAGTGTAAGTACAACATATGCTGTCCCGTGCGGTACCGGTACAGGCATACCTCCCCTAACCTTCCCTGTTTGCAACCGCCTTCGCAGAAGAGGGCCCGGTTAAGGATTGGGACGTGGGGGTGGGGGGCGGCACGGGGAATGTGGGGGGGGGGGGGGGGGCATGGGACATGGGGGGGAGGGGCATGGGACGAATGCAACTCAATAAGAAATCGACTCCGCAGCGCCACACGGTGGTGCCTGTGCAATCGCCTTGTTATGAGTTGACCCGAAGAAAACGAATCCGATGCATGAATACGCGCATCATGCGGTTGTGTTTTTTCTTTGAAAAAAAGACTTAGACTTACATGTGCCTCGCAAGTGCTCAGACGTTGTGACCGGGCCTGAATGGCGGAAATAGTACCCTCCCCACCCCGTGTCCAGGAACTAACAATGTTCAACCGCGGAACCAGGGGTTTGTTCCTGCGCAGGATTTTCCCCCAAAATTCAACCGTGGAACCACGGGTTGGTTCTTGCGCACAACCGTGAGCAGCCCCGTACCCCGGAGAAAAAAAATTTTCCGGCGCGTTGCACTGGGGTATGTGCACCCTCTCCTTTCCCACAGTTAAACATATTGACAAGAGGTGGTACAAAAGCAAATATGACCTTCCAAATACCGCACACCATGCAATACACATGAAATGTTGTCCTGCACACCTGAATAGTGGTCCTGCATCCACCAGAACCACGAAAAATCCAATTCTGTGGTAAAAAAAACAGTAGTGCGAGAATTTGACCACGGAACGAGGGGGCGGTTCTTGCGCAAGGCGGTTCCTACAAAGGAGGGGGAGGTGCTAGATCACCATCCCCAGACTCCCGACAGAGGTATGGACGTGTAGGCAAAATTCAGCATGGCCCTCATGTCCTTACTGCCCATCAACAGGTGTGGAATAGAAGCCCTTTCCAACCGCGTAGAAGGACCAACGATGGTGGCAGGTGTATGCTCACCAGTGGATCGGATGTATGTGACACCCAAGCCAGCGATAGCAACATTGTTCATGGCTAAAAACCATAGCAAAACAATTACCATTGGGTTGCAGTACCAATCAGAATGTTGTTGTGAGCAAGAGGAACCATCACAAACATGATCCAGCCCTTCGTTCCCTGTACAATCAGCGCACAATCACGAAACAATGAATTTCTGACCATAAAAACCGTGGTCAGAAAAACCCATCAAAACAACGGTCACACGGGGTCTTCGTGCTTAGACAAGGCCGTGCTTGCGCAACGGGGGGGGGGGGGGGTACAGCCATATGTACAGGGGTATATGGTAAACCGGGCGGGATCACAGTGGGCACCGAATGCGGTCGGGGAGGGGGGCCATGAGGCAACGGATACTGGGCTCGTATACGCCCCCGTGTCACAGGCGCATGGTCATCACCACTCAGTTCAATGTTTTGCCTTGCTGCACTGCAGTGCAGACCAGTTCAGTACCACTCCAGGTGGCTTTTGATTGTGCTTTGGCTGTCTGTACATCTGGGTCAGCTCGCACCCACCACCCTCCCACTCGGGGAGGGGGGGGGGGGGCATGGTCGTGCGGCCCTGGTGTGCGGATGCACTGTAAGTAGATCAACTGCAGAGGGTGCGGGTTCGGGGGTGGGTGGGTGGGAAGAAAATATACTGCACACTGTGGATAAGAGAGGCAGTGATGCCAAACTGGGGTTTCTGGGGAAACCTGGGTTTGGCTGGTTCTCTGGATCCTCCCTGCCCTCAAGACACGGGCACAGTACAATTCGAACAACCATCTGACGGGCGGGAGCGCGCGGCCCCGCCCTGTCACACCCTGTCACCACCGGCCACACGCAACTGGCGGCCGTGCCGCTACAGGGAATCTATAACTAGCTGGAGCAACAACAGGGAGGGAATAAAATACCACATGCAGGGTTTAGGCGCGCTGGTAAGCGCACAGTGTGCGCTACTGTGTGCTACTGTGTGCTACTGTGTGCTACTGTGTGCTACTGTGTGCTACTGTGTGCTACTGTGCGCTACTGTGTGCTACTGTGCGCTACTGTGCGCTACTGTGCGCTACTGTGCGCTACTGTGTGCTACTGTGTGCTACTGTGCGCTACTGTGCGCTACTGTGTGCCCCTGTGCGCTACTGTACTCCCCTGTGCGCTACTGTGCGCTACTGTGCACTACTGTGCGCTACTGTACTCCCCTGTGCGCTACTGTGCGCTAGTGTGCGCTACTGTACTCCCCTGTGCGCTACTGTGCGCCCCTGTGCGCTACTGTGCGCTACTGTGTGCCCCTGTGCGCTACTGTACTCCCCTGTGCGCTACTGTACTGCCCTGTGCGCTACTGTGCGCCCCTGTGCGCTACTGTGCGCTACTGTGCACAGGGGCGCACCTGTGGCGTGTGGGAAGGGATAGAGGAACCACAGGCGGGCCAACCTGCCAACGGTTGGAGAAAAGAAACGATATTCAAGCATATATATTCAAAAGAAACGATAGAAACGGGCGCGCAACCTTGCGCACCGCCATGCGATCGGTTAGTTTCAAACAAGTGCTGGGCAGGAAGAGACAATAATCATATACGGACCGAAGCGGCTGGGACAACAGCCAAGTCCAGCGCCACGTGGCCCATCACGCTCCCTGGATCCTCCCCGCCTGCAAGACAAGGCCACCATATAGGACGAGCACCCATCTGACGGGCGGTAGCCATAAGAGGGGCACTGGTTGTCAACCTATGGATAACCATGGTGACAAATTACGTGAGTGGTGTTCTGGGGGGGGGGGGGGGATGATCTGACCAAGTGACACACACAGCTGTCTCTGTGTGATCCTCAGCCAGCGCAATCATGAGGGACGGATGTCCCAGGACAACCGTGGAAGTTATAAAATGTGTGGGGGGGGGGGGGGCGTTCTGGAGGAGGCAGACACTTTTTGAGCGACTGCAACAGACAGAACAGACAGAACGACAGACAGCTTCTGGAGCTTCAAATGTTTGTTTGTCATTTATTCACTCCATTTCTCATAATCAAACCTGCCCCCCCCCGCCCCGCCCCCCAAAAGGCGCTCTGTGCGCTACTGTGCACAGGGGCGCACCTGTGGCGTGTGGGAAGGGATAGAGGAACCACAGGCGGGCCAACCTGCCAACGGTTGGAGAAAAGATAGAAACGGGCGCGCAACCTTGCGCAACGCCATGCGATCGGTTAGTTTCAAACAAGTGCTGGGCAGGAAGAGACAATAATCATATACGGACCGAAGCGGCTGGGACAACAGCCAAGTCCAGCGCCACGTGGCCCATCACGCTCCCTGGATCCTCCCCGCCTGCAAGACAAGGCCACCATATAGGACGAGCACCCATCTGACGGGCGGTAGCCATAAGAGGGGCACTGGTTGTCAACCTATGGATAACCATGGTGACAAATTACGTGAGTGGTGTTCTGGGGGGGGGGGGGATGATCTGACCAAGTGACACACACAGCTGTCTCTGTGTGATCCTCAGCCAGCGCAATCATGAGGGACGGATGTCCCAGGACAACCGTGGAAGTTATAAAATGTGTGGGAAGGGATAGAGGAACCAGAGGCGGGCCAACCTGCCAACGGTTGGAGAAAAGAAACGATATTCAAGCATATATATTCAAAAGAAACGATAGAAACGGGCGCGCAACCTTGCGCACCGCCATGCGATCGGTTAGTTTCAAACAAGTGCTGGGCAGGAAGAGACAATAATCATATACGGACCGAAGCGGCTGGGACAACAGCCAAGTCCAGCGCCACGTGGCCCACCACGCTCCCTGGATCCTCCCCGCCTGCAAGACAAGGCCACCATATAGGACGAGCACCCATCTGACGGGCGGTAGCCATAAGAGGGGCACTGGTTGTCAACCTATGGATAACCATGGTGACAAATTACGTGAGTGGTGTTCTGGGGGGGGGGGGGGGGATGATCTGACCAAGTGACACACACAGCTGTCTCTGTGTGATCCTCAGCCAGCGCAATCATGAGGGACGGATGTCCCAGGACAACCGTGGAAGTTATAAAATGTGTGGGGGGGGGGGGGGGCGTTCTGGAGGAGGCAGGCGCTTTTTGAGCGACTGCAACAGACAGAACAGACAGAACGACAGACAGCTTCTGGAGCTTCAAATGTTTGTTTGTCATTTATTCACTCCATTTCTCATAATCAAACCTGCCCCCCCCCCCCCCCCCGCCCCCCAAAAGGCGCTCTGGTACGCAGTCATGGAGGCCAGCCAAGTACAGACCCACCGAGCCTGGATTCTCGTGGCATGGTTGTAGCCACAGAGCCACCCGACCAACAGGAGGTGGCTCAAGCGCTTAACACCACCACTTTCCTGGACCCGGAGGGTCCTCCAAGGGGGGCCGCAAGCAGGTCAACAAAGCGCTCCACACATGCACGTCCTGGTATGCATATGCAGCAATGTTCGGCAGTTCCACTGATATGATGGTTCCACGAGCAAATCAGCTTATGTACAGGTAGCACTTGTGTTTGCCTAGTCACCTTCCTCTGGCCGTGTTTTGTCGGCCAAAACCTCTAGCCTGCATGTCACTTTACTGGGGGTTGAGGTCCACAGGTTCCTCCAGGGGGGGGGTGGTGCTGCGTCCTTGGGTTGGCTGAGCCTGGATTGCCGCCCGTCCCAGGTCTATCATTTGCAGCTGCCAACCAAAGACGTGCTGGCAGATGCAATGCTGCCTGCGTGCAACTGTTGCTGCATTGTACCATATGGGCACTGCATCTGTTTGGTGGATTGTGTGTCTCTGGCGATCCCCCTGGGCAGGGGGGCTTGTTGTAGTAGGTGAAACGTTGTTGTGGTAGGTGAAACGCCACAACGACACCGTAACACAAGGTGGTTCAACAACCATGCAATCATGCACCGGCAGACTTCTGCTTGCACAAAAATCTTTATCAGAAAATGAAGCAAGTTGGCAATTCTTTGCAGCAACTAACTGTGCGCCGGGCAGCACATGAAACAAATGGAAATGGGACTGAAAAGGTCAAGTACAGACTGGCATGAGGCCCATGGCCGTGGACTGCGAACAAGAAAAATGGAAAAATGCGCCGCGCCGATCAGCAACGGGGCAGTCGCAGACACCACTTTCCAGACGACAAGGAGCATGCGACGGGCAGCACATGAAACAAATGGAAATGGGACTGAAAAGGTCAAGTACAGACTGGCATGAGGCCCATGGCCGTGGACTGCGAACAAGAAAAATGGAAAAATGCGCCGCGCCGATCAGCAACGGGGCAGTCGCAGACACCACTTTCCAGACGACAAGGAGCATGCGACGGACAGCACATGAAACAAATGGAAATGGGACTGAAAAGGTCAAGTACAGACTGGCATGAGGCCGATGGCCGTGGACTGCGAACAAGAAAAATGGAAAAATGCGCCGCGCCGATCAGCAACGGGGCAGTCGCAGACACCACTTTCCAGACGACAAGGAGCATGCGACGGACAGCAGCCGGTCGTGTTTCGCGAACACACATTGGGCCATTGATCGGCCATTACATGCCGTTGGCCCGTACCCCCAGGCTGAGCCCAACAAAACAAATGGGGTCCTTGTGGACCGCCCGGGACATGACCCAAACGGACACAACAGAAAGGCACTTACACCCGGTGGCATTTACAAATACATTGCAACGTCACACCAGACGCGTCTGACTGAACTATTGTGTGTGGTATGGCATGTGGGAGCAACCCAGCTTACCAGTAAGTGAGGCCAGCATCTGGTTGGACTGGTATTGCAGAGATTCCATCCAGCAAGGCCGGGTCCATCCCCATGCCATCTAGCAATGGTGGCTCCATCCCCATGCCTGGGTCCATCACCATGCCATCTAGCAATGGTGGCTCCATCCCCATGCCTGGGTCCATCACCATGCCATCTAGCAATGGTGGCTCCATCCCCATGCCTGGGTCCATCACCATGCCATCTAGCAATGGTGGCTCCATCCCCATGCCTGGGTCCATCACCATGCCATCTAGCAATGGTGGCTCCATTGCCCAGCCATCCAAGGCGACGTACGGACTGTGAGGGTCCAGCAACAGAGGGTCCATCACTGGCTCGGCTGGAACTGGAGCTAGGACGGGCTCAGCAGGAGAGAAGAATTCTGGGCCTGTGGGAATCATCATCATGTCGCCACCAGCAGATGGAGGGGCAATCTCATAATAGGGGATGTCTGGCTCCCTGAAAGCTATGGGCTCAAGCATGGGCTCAAGCATGGGCGCTGGCTCCTGCACCAGGAACCCAAACTGGTCAACCATCATTGGCATCCCAGCAAAAGCCGCTGCAGCAGTCGGTTCTCCAGGAGTGCCATACAAAGCTGGTGAGTACTCTGGCGTGAGTAGGTCATAATCACCAGGCGTGCCTAGTCCATAGCGAGTGAGGCGACCATCGTAAGCCACTGGCTCCGCCCCATCCTGACCAATGAACATAATGGTCTCGGCGGGACGAAGCCAATGTTTGGCCGCAAAGTACGCCCCAGCACCTAGCAGGAGCCCAAAAATGACAGCTGCAGGCACTGCTGCTGCGATGACAATGACATCCGAGTCATCACTGCTGATCGCCAATGGAGATGGCGATGGGGATGGGGATGGCGATGGGGATATCGAGGTGGCGGTGGTGGTGGCGGTGGTGGTAACCAGTCGCACACTCATATACCCGATCCCATTGAAAAGACAGCGGCCATCGGACGATGCGGTAAATGCGGTGCCGGCTGATGGAATGCATATCATTGCCGATGTGCTGCCATCTTGGAGCAGTCTCCTGGAATTGGGCCTGATGTCTTGGACGGTGACTCGGTTGGCCTGTGCAACCGTTAAAGCCTGGTCAATACCCAAGGAAAATGGATAGAACGGACCAACGCCCAAGATAGATTCCTCAGGATCATCAGGGGTAAATTCTTGACAGTCGGGAGTCATGAATTTGACATGTTTCCTTTGGCCGGTTGACACTAAATCCTCTCGCAGATGGTTGCATTCATGTGTTGCCGAAATGGCAACCATTATGAACTGGCCCGAGACAAACCCCGCCATGCCTCCTTCCGGGATGTACTCCATGAAACTCGCAGGGATGGTCTGTTCTGTGAAGCAATGATAGGAAATGTTGAAGCAGCCGCCTGAATCGATGGCAGTGCTGGTGTACAACTCAGCATTGGCACAAGCTAGGGCCTTGACAGCGTCATCCAACACTTGCATGATCTTCTCTGCGTTGGTCTTGCCTTGCTCAGCGTCGTTGACTTGACCCGCCACCTCAGTCGGAGAGGGAACAGAGGTCAGGTGTCCGGTGACGAAGTTTTGCATGATGGGCCCGACAATGTTCATCACAGAAGACATGGATTCGGTGTCATGCGTGACTATCTGCCCCAGCAAGTCGATGATGGGCTCTTGCAGAGCCTCATTCACCATGGACCCGAACAATCCGGATTCCTCAGTATGGTACATGAAGTGCTCCAGGCCAGCCAGCAGTGGTTTTGCACTGTCTAGATCCAGGGTGGTGTCCTTAGACAGCATAGCACTCAAGATACTCGCAACCTCTGTTGCCCCAGTGGATGCCAACTCTCCCAATAACATGTAGCATTCGCCAGCTCGAGAAGTATCATATGTCTGGTCGTCCTGTGTGGCGCATTGCAGGTCCGACATTTTGGTTGCGAGGGCCTCCGCACTGGCCGCCAGGACAGTGAAGGAGGAGGTACAACTCTGCTTGCGCCCGAAGATGTCGGTGATAGTGGCCATGAGCGGAAACGTCATGTCTGCGGCAACCATGGGAAGCTCATAGGACGTTGACAGCGAGCCAGAGGTATCCACAGTGGCAAGCCCTGGTCCATATTGCCATGTCACATTGGCAGGTGTTCCCAGATCTGGTGGTCCTGGCTCTGTGATTGTGAAATCATAAAACGCGCCAGATGCACCTTGTGGGCCGCCAGGAAATGTAAAATCGAAATTGCACCTCTCCGCCGCTTGGGTATACCGCACAGTCCAACTGTAGCAGCGAGTCAATGGGTTCCCATTCACAGTCCCCCGCAGCTTCACTTTCGTTTGTTTCTTATGCACCAAGGAGGCAAAGGACTTCTTGACCTGAATGAGATATCCTGCCGCAGGATCAAAGGCTTGGTACCACTCTGTGGATCCGTCTTGCACCATGGTCGGAACCATGTTTGAGCTGTAATCCTGCAGTACCTCAACTGGAATTGTCAGCTGCAACAGGCCTCCCTCAAGGTTTGGATCAATGCGCATGACCCAGTCCGTCTGGTCAGTAACATAGATGGCTTTGTCCGTGTACAGCATATTTGTGTAGAACAGCAAAGGGCGCAGATCAGTGGAAGTAACATCCATGGTCTTTGTTCGCACCTGACCATGAGATGAAGCCACAACCGTCACTTGTCCCTGGGTATTTTCATCCAAGAATGCCACAGAAATGGTGATAGAGCCCCCAGGCTGCAGTACGTATGTCTGCTCCATCGCTGCATCCAGCTCTTTGGACACAAGAAGCCGCAGAGACGTTGGTCCCATCTGCACAGTGGCTCCGCTGGTTATTTTCAAATCTGGGACGCTGAAATCAGGACTTCCGCTACATGGGTCCGTTGGCACCAGCTCCAAATCAAATGGCACGGTGCCAAAACAGGTGCCATTCCAGGTGCAACTAAGTGTGGCCTGTTCACAATCAGCTTGGTTGTCTTGCTGGGAGCACGGGTCGCCACTTGACGGCGGGCTGCTAATCAGGCAACTCGGTGGCAGTATAGCACGGAGAGTCTTCTCCCACCTCTTCGCTGGACCCTGGATCCAAAGCCTCACTTCGCCCTGAATATTGGCGTCCAGAAATGTCAGGGTGAGCGTCTTTGACTCCAGCCCCTGCAAGACGAGCGTCTGGCTCAATGACTGTACCAGTTCCTGTGACGGGACAATCTGCATCGTGATGGGCGTGGTAATGACGCTGCTCATCTTGATCTGGGAGTCACACCCGTTCCGGATCAACTCCACGACGACTGGGGGCTCGATTGGTATAAACTCATAGCAGGATCCCATGGCACTTCTCCACATACAGTGCGCCTCACTGGCAGCCTCGCATTCCGCCTGGGTACCGATGACGACACAAGTCGTTAAGTTGGCCACTATCTCGTCCCGCTCCTTTTTGGTGTACTCCGAGCAGCTTCGAGTGTCCACCGCAGGAGCGATGCGTTGTAGGTCATGCCCCGGGCCGTCAAAGCGGTCCTTGTTGATCAATTCATACATGTCCAGCAGCTGCTGCGAGGAGAGGTAGGCCAGGTAATCATCAGGGGTGGGCCCCTGGATAGGGTCGCACGCGGGATCTGGGTACCAAGCCCTCCATGCAGTGCAGAACTCTTTCGTCCGTGCTGTGTGGAACACCATGTCGCTCATGCGGTAGTGGCCCGGAAGTACGTCTGCACCCAAAGACGACGCAAAGAGAGCCGTACGCAGCTTCGATGCTTTGCAGACCCTGAACTGGCTGCAGTAATTGTCGCCGGTGTAGTGCAGAATTGGCTTGCCTGCTAAGGACCATGGAATTCTGGTTGGTTGCCTCACGGTGAAGTACACGTTGGTATGTGCCATCCACTTGGTGGTCACGGGAGCATTGCACCAATCAAAATGGGCTGCCTCCGTCCGCTTGAGGTATTTGATTGTCATGTTGTCCGCCACGCCATGGACGTCTGCACTCAGGGCAATGGTTTCGGACGTTTCGTTGTTCGGGGTGTAGATGAACACCTCTCGAAATGGATGGTACCCCTCCTTTAAAGCGTCGACAATCTTTTTGAGGTCATCCGGGTTGTCGAAATCAGACACAACCAGAGAAATTGTTTCCGTGTCTATCGGCATTTCGTTGACGAGCTGACCCCCATGGATCATGTACTCGTCCCCATGGAAGCCTGGGACGATGGACATGTGCACATAGTTTGCTATGAATTTGGCAGTGTTCTTGTACCTTCTGAAAAGATCTAAATTGATCCGGTCCTCTAAGACGTACTCCGAAATGCGGACGTCATAGGCCACTTCATGTCTGCCATCAGCAAAAATTGAAGACAGGTTGGCGTACCAATCTTCAAAATATGGGTCAGCCAGGTTGTACATGGCATTGCCGTTGATGTGGTACCTCAGAGGTTCGGGCATTCGCAACCAGAAAGCATCCCATCGATATCCGCGGTAATTGCTTCCAAAAATAGCGAAAGGTTCATTGGCCTTCGATTCCAGGATCATTGCATCCAACCAACCCTTCTTGACAGGCCTCGTATCCATCTCCATCAACATGAACCTATCGTGGGAGCCTCCTTCCCACGTCTGGTCCGCTAGGTTCCGGGCGATTCGAAGGAACTGTAAATTGGGGCCAATGGCCGTGTAGGCTAGCGTGGTGTTGGTGACATACTGATCTTCGCTTGGAGTTAACCCCGCAGACACTGCAAACAGATTGTTGAAACAGGAATGCCAGGGCTCTGTGTCATTTCGGTATTGCTGCAGTATGGAATGTACAACATTTTTGGCTGCTGCATCCGTGTTCAAATCTCGGCTGAAACAGAGGTAAAGGTCCGGTCTGGCAGTGGAAGACCCAGTATCGCAGGGAAGGTAGGTGTTCCAACGGTCAAACGATGCCGCAAGCTGATAGATGTCGCTTGGAGCAAAAGGCCGTACGAGTGCTAACTTGGAATCAGCATCTGTCTGTGCAATTGCAAATTGCACAACAGCTAACCACACAAATAGTCGCAGATAGCCCTTGGGGCTTGATACATACATGGTGATAATCCCCAGTTTGCAAAAATATACTGCACACTGTGGATAAGAGAGGCAGTGATGGGTTTCTGGGGAAACCTGGGTTTTGAACAGAGAGCCAAAAATGAGAGGTCCATTTCAGGTACCCCCCCTCCTTGCGCAGGCACGGCCATGGTCCCAAACAGCGGTTCAACACCCACCCCGTGCTTGGACAAGCCCGTGCTTGCGCACAACACACACGCCAGCAAAGCACGTTCCGTGACAGCCATGCCAGGAAGAGCAATGTTAGCCACGGCCGAACATCACATCAAAACAAACAGCTCGGCGTTGCTATGGGCGGCACGATGTTGTTATGAACAGAATGCACAATCACAGACATGAATCAGCCCCCCTTTCTCAGGCCTGTTAAAAACACCGCCCACGGACCCTTGTGGGCAGGTGGGCAGCAGTTTGAAAAAAGGGTGTTTTTTTCCCCGTGTTTTGGCGTTTTTTTGTGGTTTTCCTGAGGAAAATATTGTTTTTGTCCTTCACTATGACCTCAAATGCATTTTCCAGGACAATTAAAAGGTTTTTTAAAGGTTCACAGGATGGTGTCACTCAACAGCTCAACCAAACAACAACACAAACACAAACACAAAACAGAAAGAAAACACTGTGTTGCTGATTGGTTGCTTCGGCCTTGTGACCCGAAGTGGCGTTTTCCCACCATTTTCAATCATTAGTTTGGTGTGTGCTGCTAGTTGTGCATTGACATATTCATGTATCACGGCAGTCGGTGTTTTTTAGGTGGGTTTGCCCAAGGACTGCCGGCTGAACGTTATCATCTAGCTCACTGTTATTTCCGTTTGCGTTACTATTTCCTGGTGTGCTCTAGATGGTCACTGTTATTTCCTGGTGTGCTCTAGATGGTCACTGTTATTTCCTGGTGTGCTCTGGATGGTCACTGTTATTTCCTGGTGTGCTCTGGATGGTCCCTGTTATTTCCTAGTGTGCTCTGGATGGTTACTGTTATTTCCTGGTGTGCTCTGGATGGTCACTGTTATTTCCTGGTGTGCTCTGGATGGTCACTGTTATTTCCTGGTGTGCTCTGGATGGTCCCTGTTATTTCCTGGTGTGCTCTGGATGGTTACTGTTATTTCCTAGTGTGCTCTGGATGGTCACTGTTATTTCCTGGTGTGCTCTGGATGGTTATTGTTGTTCCCTGCTTCATGCACAAGCACGATAGGTCACGCATACAAACACAATGCAAAGCAGGGAAACTGCACCGATTAAAAAAAAACATTGTGCGCGGGCGCACCTGCCCAACTGATACGACTGCTAACAACTAATGTCCGCCTCAAAAGTCCGGAGGCCACTCACTGGCGTCTGCTTCTCGAACCTCCCATGCATCATGCTCATGCCCAAGACAAAAAAGCTTTTCCCCCTCCGTCCCCTCCCCCTCTTGCTGCCCCTTCTCTGCCCCTCTCTCTTGTCCGTCCTCCTCGTTCATGCTGGCATCGTTGGCATTGGTGCGCAACCGCTTCCGAGGGCGGTCCTGTCCATGTTCATGACTTGAACGGATGGCATCTGCAGACAGTGGAGAGTGACACAGTGACACAGTGACCATGTGATACATGTATGCACACAGGGGCAGTGACAGTTTCATGAATCTACCAACAAATGACAGGGTGGGGGGGGGGGGAGCGTGACACAGTGACATAGTGACACAGTGACACAGTATGCACACACTGTCATACCTTGAGAGACATGTGTCTCGGTTGCGGGTTCGGCGTTTCGTGGTTCTGTGCTGACGTTCCTCTGCGTGATCACTTTTGCTAAAACTACAAGCAAACACGCAAACACGAGGCAAAACACGCACGTCTCCTGTGGCACATCTCGTCAGTGTGCCGCCTCCTCGTGGGCAGTCACAAAAGCCCGGTATGGGCAATAGAAGTCGCAAATAGCGTCATTGGGCGGGACGGGTGGGCTGCTGGCAACAAGCAAAAATGCTCTACAAGTACAGAGGCTCACTGCACACACGCATGCGCACACACACACCACCCGACGAGCAAAACCAAAGCTCAGGCACGGCTGAGCTAAGATTTTGCTAAAACCACAAGCAAACACGCAAACACGAGGCAAAACACGCACGTCTCCTGTGGCACATCTCGTCAGTGTGCCGCCTCCTCGTGGGTCTCGTTCATGCCAAACTGCCGCATAACCCCCCCCCCCCCCCCCCCCCCCCGGCGCAGGTCTGAGACCCAGCGGCTCCCATGCGCAACGCACGCCACACCCTCGAAGTATACGGCCGCCCCAAACATAAATCGCCAAAGGCGCCCCGCACACACCGGCGCCACCCGCCAGGCTTCAGGCGTCCGCAGACCAAGCCCAAGAGAGCGTGGACGACCCCTGCCGCCGCCAATGAGGAAGCGGTAAATGTACAGCGACCGTCAGGCACTGCCGCCCTGTCGCAGAGCTGCCCGGTCAGCCCAGGGCAGCACCCCTGAGATCCGCAGCAGATCCCAAAATGGCGGGCCAGCGCTCAACCCAGCTCCAACCCTAAGAAAGCATGGACCCCGGACCCACAACAAAGTGGCAGCGGTGCAGGCCAAAGGACCAACGCCCGGCATATAACCACAAAATCAGCCCGCGACATCCACGTAGGGCAGGGCCGCCTCTACAGACAATTGCCCGGAGGGCTCCCGCCTGCGCACACTGGACCTGCCAAAACGCAGAGAGAATACGAGCCACACACAACAACCAGAACATTGGCGCAGCCATGGAAGCCAAAAAACGCCCACAAATGCGCGAGCAATGCCCGGGCGCAAAGCAGCCCGGCCATCCCAGGGTGGCACTCAGAGACCTGACACAGAACGCAAAGCAAAGGGTGAGCGCACACTCCCACCCCAGCCCCTCGGAGACCGGCTGACCACCCAAAAAACAGACTACACCAACGGCCTGAAGTGGCCAGCTATTCTCACCACCAAGGGATAAGACCCCTGCACCCATAGATACGGGACGGGGGTACGACGACCCCCGTTCCAGTCCGTCAGCGACACCACCACCCTCTGACCTCCCCTCGACCCCGTCACCACATCCCATATCCCCCCGCAAGTGTGTCTGCCCCCCGGCTTCACCCCGGGGTCCCCAACCGCGGTGGTGCGCCGCGTCGCCTGCCCCCGAACCCGCTTGGCGATGTCCATGGCTGCGGCACCCAGGAAGTCGTCCCTCTCCCCGGGATCTTCTGGCACGCCATACGCGACGTACAGCCGCACCCCATTCCGGAGGAGCACCCGGTGACAGGCCCTGCGGCCCCCCAAGGCTCCCAACTTCTCCCGCAGCGCGGCGCGGCGCCGCGCCGCGCGCCGCTGAACGGCCTCCTCCGAACGCTTGCGCGAGCGGCTCTTGCCCCGCCTCCGCCCGCCGCTACGCGCACGGCGGTTACGGCGGCGCCGGGTCATGATCACATGCACCAAGAGAAAACGAGTGCTACAAGCAGGCGCCGGCACTACACGACATCAAGTCATTGCACCCACCGACTCCTCCAAGCGGTACTGCAAAAAAACCTCGTGGAACTCCGCCCCCCCTTCACCACCCCCCGGGGACCACAGGCCCGCTCTCCACGAATGCGGCAGAACAAAGGGCCCCATAGGCACCCCCAGGGTCCACAAAAAAACCGTGCGCCTATCGGGAAAGGCCCAGAGATCCCCAACCCTGCGCGCCGCCACCTCGCGCGCCAAACCCAGATCTCCATTGAAGTTGTCACTCAACCTACTGATAGGATCAGCGGGATTATGTGAACCACGCACCCAGTGCATATATACCGTGAAGCCTGGGCACGACGCCCACAGGTAGCGGAAACGCTTCAGAATGGACTGCTGGAATTTACGCCCCACCTTGGCTTTACACCGAAGGAACTGCACTAGCGCCGCCGCATTATCCCCAAACAAATGGGCCTCCCGAACGCCTACATTGAGGATGAGCTTCAAGCCCCAGAGCAGCGCGGCAGCCTCCGCACACTGCTGGTTGGGCGGTTGCTCCGCGGGCACAACCGATCGAGAACCCACATCCATCGAAAACAGGCCCAGCCGGTATTCACCCGCGTCCAGCGCCGCGTCGACGTAAACAACCAACGGCGATCGCTTCACCACCCTGGGGAGGGACACCACTGACCATTGCCTCCTGGCAAGCACGCACGCCACGCACATAGACTTAAGCAAACGCACTGGGGTAAACGGCAGCCGGGGGGGCGCCCAGAGCACATGAGCCCACACCCCAGACAGGTGCGGACTGTGCCCAGAACCCGGGCGACATATCCACTGTGCCCGCCCCAAGAACTGCTGCAGCCGTTTTACCCTACAGGGTCCCACAGACAACCTCAACCAATGCGCAAACAGAGCTTCCCACGCGTTGCCAGCAGTCCGCACCTCCCCCCCCTGCAAATCAATATCCTTCCCCAGCCACACCAGCCGCTGCACAGGCTCTAACGTACTCTTTGGGCTGACTACAGCACCTGCACGGCGCAATGCCTCCGCCGCCCTTGCCGTCTGCTCTCGCACACGCGCGCGGCCGCGCCCCACAACCAGGACATCATCCAAGTAAATTAAAACCAGCACCCCCAACAGCCCCGCGCCGGCCACCAGACCCTCTAACACTCGCTGGCACAGGAGGGGGCTGTACTTCCACCCAAAGGGCAAGCACCGGAAAGCCAACACCCCCCCCTCTCCATCCGAGACGCGAAAGGCCCCCCAGAACTCGCGCGGCAGCTGAAGTGACCAAAAGCAATTACTCAGGTCGATGTGGCACATGCACAGCTCTTCCCCCCCCCCCCCCGGCAGGGACAGAATATCCCACACCGGCCTCATGCAACGCGCTCGGGCATAAAAAGAGGGGAGGAAAAAGGAGGACCCTTGCTGTGCCACCTGCGCCAAAAGGGCCAACACCTCCACAGAGGGGAGGGAGAACTTCTCCGGCCGAGACCGCATCTCCTCATTAAGGGGCACCAGATTGACAATCAAACTGCACTTCTCCTCCGTCTTGGGTATCGCAAAAACACCCCCATTGGGCCCAGGTGACCCCGGCGGCAGGGGGAAAAGCAAACCCTGGTCCCGCAATGCCCTCATCATGACCACCGCCTCATCCGACGGGGGAATTATCCCAGAAAACTGCCTGCCTACCAATTCTGCGAAGCCGTCCGGCACACAACTATCCCAGACCTCGCGGGGGATATCCACACGCCCCACCGGCCCCAAACCCCGCGCCAATACCTCCTCCCTGATACGCTGCATAAGCAATTTGGGCGACGTCGAATCATGCAAGAGCGACTCCCAAACCTCAGGGCTAAATGAGGACAAAGCCACAGCCAAGACTCGCAGAAACTCCGGCTGTCTGAGATCACGGGCAGCTTCACTGCCCCACTCCAGAAACTGCAACAGGCGACGCTCCAGTAAACCAGGCGGTGCGCGGGGCAGACAAGCCCGCAGGGAGCACAACCAGGCGTCCCACTCACCGGTCCGAAGGCGCTCCCGCACCCACTGACCCAGCTCCGACGCGACGGGAAATTGCCGTTCGGGCAGCCGCACCCACAATCCTGGCCGGGCCCGCGGCCTTCCGCTTGCCCAAGACGGACGCGACCTCACCCGTCCTGCGGGCCGCGATGCGCAGCCGCCTGATGGAGGAGCCTGCTGCGGAGGCAGGTGGGGGGTCTGCATCCACATCAATGACTTCCCCCCCCCCGTCTCCCCGCGGCCGGCGCCCGCGTCCTGAGGACCCCTCAACAGCCGTAAGGGCCGGAGGGGCCCCCGGGTCACGTGCGCCAGCCCGGTCCTCCCTCCCAGCAGCTCCCGCAGCGGCAGGACTCGCGGACTCCCCAGGGCACGATCCACCCCGACCTCCTGCCGACCCATCCCCGTCACCTCCCCATTGTGGGGGCTCATCGGCATCAGGGGCACAGAGCTCCAGGAGCTCCTTCGGGAAAACGTCCCGGAGGGACACGGCGCGCCAAACGAACTCTCCTGCATGGTTGTCAGGGGGCCAGGGGAGGACAGCCTCGGTCGTGACGACGAAGTCGTCGGGCGCGTCGGCGTAGTGGACTGCCACCGTCTCCGAAAGCCACCGCCCCCACCAAGCCAGCCACTTGATGGGCAGCCCCAACCATCGCAGGGCCGCGGAGCCCCCTCGCCTCCATGCGTGCCACCTGGCGTGGGGGTTGTCGCTGCCCCCCAACGCGGCAGCCATGACCGACTGCATGAAAGCTGGTCCCTGCGGACAGAATTGCGCTCCGACGACAGCAGACGTGGCCCCCGTGGCATCGAGCCAGCCCAGCCACTCTTGGGCATACTTCCCGAGTCGCCTGCGCACGATGCGCGGCGCCACCTTGACCGTGCGGAACGCCAATCCCCGACACCGGGATCCCCCCCGACGGAGGGGCGCGGCCTCACCCACCCGCAGAAGGCAGGTGAATGCCAGGACTGCCATCCCATAGACGGTCCACTGCGGTCGCTCCGTGCAAGCCAGCGCGAAGTTGCGGAGGTCGTCCAAGCCTGCGTAGGGCCGTAGGGCCGGCTCCGTGGGCGCCCACTTGGCACAGCGCCAGACCCGGCGACTGACGAACGCGGGCAGCCATCCCATGTCCTCCAGCGCCCGGAACGCCGACACTGCGACCTTGAGGGAGCTTCCCGAGTACCCCAGTCCCCATAACTGGAAAATGTAGCGGCACGCCGCTTGTTCAAGCTCGGATGTGGGCGTGTAGCCCACCCAGAGGGCCATCTTGCGGAAGTGGGTACAATACGTACCCATGGTGCTTTTTGCCCAGGAGGATGCCTGCAGGGCGTCCACGGAGGTGATCTCATCCTCCTTCCATATCCGTCTCCACGCTGCCCACACCAGGCGCCAGACCACGTCCTCGCCATCCCGGAAGTCCGACGGTCCGAGAACCACCAAGGCCCCCCGGGGCTCGGGAGGGATGGGCCGGATGGGGCAGCTTCCCCATCAGTCAAAGCCGGGGCACTCGTGAAACCAATGCCGTTTCACCCCCCTCCCAGCGTTCTTGCATGCCCGACACGCTGTCACCGGGGCATTGGTGACGTCCATCGGCTCGGCACCCGGCTTGGCGGTGTACAGGCGGCGGCCCCCCTCAACGCGGAACTTACCCTTCATGGCTTGCAGCCGCCGCCCCACCACCTCCTCCTCCGCCGCTCCCGTACAACCAGCGGACAGCACAGGCACATCGGACGCATCCTCGGCCGCGTCCGACCCCTCACCGACCGGTCCGGGGTCCAAGCCCTTCTTGCCCCTGTATGCCGACAGGCTAGTCACCGTGAACGTCCAGACCGCCTGGACAAAACTCCGAAGGCGCGTAAGTTCGTCATCATCCATGGACTCCAGCTGCCACACTTCCGTGTCCGCGGAGTCCGCGTCCACCACCGGCGCCAGCTCGTCCAGGATGGCGTCCGTGAACTTTTCCTTGTCCTTGTACTTGGAGACGTATTCGTGTTGGGGCACCTCCCTGCGCCACAACAAGGTGGACAGCGCGAGAAGGCTGGCGAAGACCCACTGGGGCTTAGAATCCAACTCCCTCACCTTCACGATTTCCGCTTTACACAGCGGCGGGACCTTCGCCATTTTCCTCTTGGACTCCGCCTCGGCCTTGGCACTGACCGCCTCCAACTGCTTGCGCAGGCCCTCCATCACAAGGGCCTGTCCCTGAACCAACTGCTTGAGCTCCAGAAGCTCTGGCGACACCGTCTGCGGCTGTTGGGGTGGTACCTCCACCTTGACAAAGCCCAGCGACGCCACATCCAGGTCGCACTGGGCCATGACGCAATACGAGGCGATCATCTTCACCAGCCCCACCTCCCCCAACTCGATTCCGTACTTGGCGACGAAACTAGCCTCCCACTCTGACCTGCGTTCCAGCAGCACCGACAGCTTCATCTCCACCTGCGAGGCAGCCCTGGCTATCTCCAGCATGGGAACGCTATCAATGAACTGGGAACAAATTGTTCCCTTCGCGAAGACGGCAAAATCGTCAACTGACATATTCACAGACCGGGTCGTTCCAAAGTGTCACGGAGCAGGCTCTACGTGTGACCACCTATGGTCTGCTGGCAACAAGCAAAAATGCTCTACAAGTACAGAGGCTCACTGCACACACGCATGCGCACACACACACCACCCGACGAGCAAAACCAAAGCTCAGGCACGGCTGAGCTAAGAATCTGTGAACAGTGGCACTGTGGGAGAGTGACACAGTGACACAGTGACCATGTGATACATGTATGCACACAGGGGCCACCTGTCCACCCACAAGGGTAGCGGTTTCCGCGTCGGCCGCCAGCTGGCTAAAACACCCGTACCGCTTCACCAGCCGGTAAACCATATGGAACAGGCCAAAGATGGCCTGGCGCACCGGTAGGGGCAAACCACCAATCACCGTAGCGGAAGCACCGCCGCTTTCCCAAAGCGCCATAGCCACCGCATGCACACCCGAATTTCCGTGGGCCACCACGGCACGCTTGCGCACCTGAGGCGTACCATCTAGCCAAACCTTCTGTAGCCCCATTTGGGGATAGGCTCTACAAGCGAGGCACGACATGACGCCGTTTTCGAAATGCAGCCAGGGGCGGCCCACCTTCCATTGGGGATTGAACCGGCGCTTGACCTGCTTTTTCCTTGGTCGCGGTGACAGTCGCGGTTTCGGAGCACACACCTTGCAGGTCACCTCCACGCGATAAGGAACGTGCACTGTGCATGAGACATGCACCCAGTGCTTGCATGACTTGCAGGGCCGCATGGCATCCCCCGGTGGGGAGTTGCACACACGACACACACACCGGAAGCATTTGACCACTTGTGTGCACACTGCATGCACCTGCTAGCCACAGCCGGAGCACGAAACAATGTTGCCGAGGAGCTTCTCCCCAAAGCAGCCACATGCCGCCAACTCGGATGCCGGGGTAAAGAATGTCAACACCCCACCTTGGCGTTGTCCGGAATCTGGTGCCATGTCGTCGGAGGTAGCGGGAGGTGAGGGGACATCCGCATCAGGTGAGGTGGAACGGAACTTCCAGCCATTGCGCGTCTTGGCGTTCTTGGCCGCACGGGAGACTTGGGTAGCGAACAACTCAATACCCCGCTCCTTTGGTGAGCGGTGGCGTCGGCAACGGAGGGGAAGTAGGCCCATGCCCCGCCTGCTTCGGGGCGTAGCCACACAGGAGGCATGGACTAACAAAAGAAGCCTGGAGACAGGGGTGAAACAAAACACAAATGCATGTGACAACGAATAATACCACGGGACCCTTTTGTTAACTAACAGCCTTCTTATTTGTCAACCATGGTTCCCAGGGGGAATCCTTGCACTGCGCGCTACTTTTAGACTATGTTCCCCCCGAAGAGCCCCCAAGCACGTCCCTTGGAAACCGCCCTTAGAATTAGGTGACCCAAACTGCCCCAGCTCAAGAAAGTTGCAAACTACCTTCCCTTCACATAACACACATCATGCACATCTGGAAAAGCCATGAACAGCGTATTGGTTGCCACCCTCAACACCCTCTAATGTAGAGGGGGAGGCGGCCGGGGGCACCTCCTTTCGTATGTGCATGGAAACCTTTGTCGACATAATACGACGACCTGGCGACAGCCCCGCGGAGGCAATTTCTGCTACGAGATTATTCGGAGTTGAACTACTCACCCTCTAGCGGGTCTTTCGCTTCACCAGCCACATCAACCCTCGTAAGTTGATGCGACCGGCCGGACGAGAATTTGATGGCGAATTGGAATGCGACTTGGCTTGGAATCACAGGCATAGCACAATTCAAAGAGATGGGTAGTATCCTACACAAAGACATGGTCCAAATAGCCCTTGCAAATACAAATAAAGTGTGAAAACGGGTGGAAATGGGTGAAATTGGGTGAAAATCCAAAAATGCTATATCCCCAATGTGGAAAAAGCATCAAAACCTACGCAACAGGGTAACAATGATGCCCCTATGATCTCAAAGCATGGGTCTCCAGTACAGCCGTATGCCCAAATAGTTGCACTGCGCATGCACTGCGCTTAAGGCGCCCCCTTTATTTTTGGTTTTTTTCGAGCTGTTGCTTAGCCTTGGTCGTTTTTGCTTGTCAACACTCTTCAGAGCCTTACGGCCCAGATCGTCACAGTCCAGCACCACATGCCACACTTCTTGCGCCAATTCATCACCTAGAGCTGCATGCATCTCCAGCGCCGGATCCCTTGGGGCCTGTCCATCCTCCGGCAGTTCTCGCATACCTTTAAGGTAATGCTCCGGCGACTTTGCCAGCTTCTAGGTCCAGCGCGTTGCCCCCGTACGCTTACGTTATGATCTTGGCGTTCTTAACGGACAGTTCATCGTACCTAGGCTTTGCCGGCGCCGGTTCTCCCGCTTCGGTTGCGTCTTGGGCCGCGTCGGTTTCCATTGTGACTGCTCGGTCCAAAGGTCGAAATCCTGCGGAGAGACGTTGCGCCAGAGTGAAGGCCGCTGTGAATTGTTCCGGCGTCAGGTCGAAGGACTGGACGTCCAGGCCCCAGCCCAGCATTAGCCCGAACAGGAATGCATCTCGACAGTATGTGAACGAGCTGTTCACCACGGTTACCCCGAGATTGTCATAAAAGATCTTGGCCAGCGACAGCGTGTTGACCCTCTTTGAGCTCGTCCATGTCGCCGACCCAGCCAGCAGGACCGTAGCTCTGTGCTCCTGCGGGATGCGTTTCGCCGCCTAGCCACGAGGGCGGACCAGGCCACATCAAGTATCTCCGGCTACTCGGCGATGAGACGGTCCCGCGTCCAGTCCGCCTGCATCGACGCTGTCGTCGCAACTTTCTGTTAGCTCGTTGTACAGACAACGAAGATGAAGCAAATAAATACGCTGAACACAGCCAGGGACGGGGAGAACGGGGTTATAGCAGAATTCCCTTTCCTACGGAACTACAATTGTGCCCCTCACTCATCCACACCATTGCGGTGTCCTCTGCAGCTGCAGCCTATCTGCCTGCGCATTTTTTTCCTTGGCCTTTGGCTGCCACATGGTTTGTGTGTTCTATTGTTGTACAGAGCTGGTTGGCAGCCTTCCACTGTTGTGAAATTCGCCATGACTTCTGACTTTCAACCTCTGGCCGAAATATCACAAAGATATGACCAAAAGTGAGATATTCAACGCAAAAGGGGGAGGTTACAAAAGGTGTTCTTGTGCTCCGTTTGCTGCTTGCCAATGGCATTGTTTGATGGCCTTAAGATGCCGCGCAATATCTTCACGGCGTCGTTGCATTGCTTACACATCTTGGACACAAAAAATTGTCCAATGGTTTTGACTGCAGGAGATTCTGGATGAGTTTGGCATGTTTAGCAAGCACTTGCAACTTCTGAGTACCACAGCTGCCATGATGAGATGCAACACTTGCAGTGCACGTGCTGTGCAATACTTCTCAAATGATCTGTGATGAGAAAAACCCCAACTAGTGTCCCCTTAAATATGGCCCAAAAAGGAGCCCAGCAATACCACAATGTTCCCTCCCCTCCCAGAAAAGCCCACCACAACATGCAAAAAGCAACATGGAAGCATTTCAGTGGACAGCTTGTGGTGAAGTGCACCATGAAATCTCAGAAGTCCACCCAAGGGAGGGTGCCTGGCACACTCTTACCACTGTGACATTCAGATGCAACCGCCCAAAGTGCCTGTCCATAAAGAACAAACCCCAAAAACATTCCAAACAATGCAAGTCAGAAGAGGTATCAACATGGCACCCCTCCCTTTGCGCGAGTGCGCGGTCTTGGAAAACGACGGTAACACATGGTCACTGCACATAGACAAGGCCATGCGCATGCACGCGGGCATATGGGCATGAAGTAGTGTATGTTGGGTGCGGCAACATCAACCATGGCTCCCAATCACATTGCAAAGTGGCTTGCACTCCAAAGCATAGCGCTGTAATGGGCAGAACACATTCGTGCATGCAGGGTCCAGCGCCTCTTTCCCTGTCTTCCCATCCACAACTGGCTCACGTTCTTGCAATTTTGTTTCCTGGCCACAACAACGGTGGTCAGTGAAACAACGGTCAGACGGGGTCGTCGCGCTTGGACAAGACCATGCTTGAGCAAGGGGGGGGGGAGCCGGGCGGGGTACGCCACAATCAGAACAACTATGCTCACACCAGTGCCACTACATGGCATGATAACAACACACATAAGCAGCGCACCACGGGACACTTTTGCCCCAGCACAACATTGAACAAAACTTCGGGGCTGTGACTGTGGCAGGTTTGTGCCCTTTCGTGGCCTCATTTTCACCAACGTACACGACATGAGCAAGCCTGAAACTCACCTGACACTTTATGTTGATACTTGCTCCCTGTGACCTCACCTGGTCGATTGCAAGGTACCACTACTCCCCGTTGCTCCTTCCCTTCCTGCACTCCCTCCTGCTGTCCCCACCCCCTGTACACTCCCTTTGCCCTTTCCCAACTTTGTCTCTCTCCCTTGCTCTCCTTTGTAGTACTTCATATGAGCCATGTTGTGATGACGGCAGTTGCGGGGTAATCCAACTGTATCACCCAGTATTGGAAGGCATGCAGGTTTTCTTCAACTTAAAAGGTTCGGGGCTCACGAGATATAGAGGAACAGCGGGGCTTTTCCATACATCATGTGCACATGCACAGAAATGCTCAACACAGGTAGCATTGTGCGTCCAACGGCAGAATGCAACAACAACCTTGAGCAGATGGCAATCGCCCAATCGCCCTGTTACAATCTAAAGAGCTTCCTCAAGGTGTTTCCGATGCTTCCTGATAAGACAAGTGTCTTGTGTCTGCGGTTGATCCGTAGTGCCACTGGGTGAGCGACAAAGAAGGCAAAAAAGGGTGCATCGCGGCCGATCTTCAGGCAGCCGGAAGCCGTCCTGGCTTCAGCTGCAGAAGTCCCAGCAATACAGTGCCGAGCAGCGGTCGAACCAGCAGTAGCGGCGAGCAGCAGGGAAGCAGGTGGTATCTGACAGCCTCAAACAGATGGCGCTCATTGTTACAATCAGTGGACAAGTCATACACTCGTTGTACACTTCCATTGCATCGCAGTGTCTCGTAGTGATAGGCGCAGCACAGTGGTCACACAAAATGTGTCTAGAAACAGGAAATGCACCTGTGTTGTTGATATCTCGTGCTGCAATTGGAGCTGGCATCCCACAGACAAATGCGTCGCATAAGAGTTCAAGGGAAACAGACAGTTGTCCCGTCCATGGTCCAGAGGTCGGGTTGGAACACACGTTCAGATCATGGGATCTACGCTGACCGGTTGTGAAAAATGCTGTACGCAACATCGCAATGGCAATCCCTCTGCAGGCCTGAAGACTCAAACAAATAATGGTGCGGACAGACAACATCAGAATGGAAATGGAGAGGTGCCAGCCCATTGCTGTGTGTGTGTGTGTTTGACGCCCAGGAAATTCAATCAAAGCCCGTGTGTGTGTGTGTGTCTGTGTGTGTGTGTGTGTGTGATCTGTACTTTTAGAGGTGGATCCTTGTGCAGCGTTGGGCTGGACGCCTCATTTGGCTCAGGTCTGCTGAGGCCTCTTTGTGACGTTGTTTCCCTCCCTTCTGCGGAATCAGAACCTCTGTATTTTGCTGGCTAGGTATCCAGAGTATTGGCTCTTCCGTGCCTCGTCACGAAAAGCGGGCGGGCGACATCCTCGGCCACGGTCTCCTCCAGCCCCCGTGGAACTGGGGCTGGTGGGGACGGAGGGGGGGGTGTTTTCGGCCTCCTGCGTTTGGGGGCTGGAGGGGTGGGGGGTTGGTGTGGGGACCTCAGCAGACCCGTAGAGATACGTGCAGGCCCTTGCAGGCGTGGTCGTTTGTTGGGCAGTTGTGCATGCGCAGCAAGTGGGCGCTTCCGGCGCGCAGGCACTGGGGTGCACACTTTATGGTGTCCCCGCTGACAGCAGTGGCGCACTCCCCTTTGCTTGAGTGTGCACCTCGGGCACGGTGGCAGGCCATGCAGTGGGCACAGTTGCAGTTGCGGTCTGCGTGCTATGTGGTCATCAGCGTGATGTCCCAGCGCACAGCATGCTTCAGCTGTGCGCCGAAGTCTCTTGCAGGTCGTGCATGCGTCAGCAGAGTGCTGGGCACACTTTGACGGATCAGCCGGCGGCGCCGGTGGCGGCGCCCTGTGTGTGTTTGCGCGCCTGCGTGTCCCGGTGTAGGGGCGCTGTGGGAGCTTCCCATCCCCTATCACAGGGAAGAAATCAGCTGCAAAGGAGGAGCAGCCCCCCCCCCCCCCCCCCCTTGGCAAAAGTGGTCTGCTCCGAGGACGGAGCCAGCCCCAACTGCAGATTCCCCTGGAGTGCACGCTGTAGTCGATGCTCTTCCACTTCCTGCGCTGTTCTGCGTGGCCTATGTGTGTACGGGCGCAGTTTGTGTATTCTGTTGAGACCAACCTTGGTGGCCCACGTGCGCTCACAGTATGCCGCTAACTGCTGAACGTGCATGTTCATGGCACTGCGGCAGGTGAAATAGGGGCGGCAGTTCAGGCCGCAGAGTGCCGGCCCCCCCAAAGGAACTAAAGAGCTGCAGCGTGTGACCACACGCGCTGGATGCAAATGGCCTTTGGTGACCAGGCGCTGCGCATTTGCCATTGCCAGTCGTAAGACCCGGCCTCTCTCTTGCAGTGAAAGGGTGGTGCCCTTAAATTTTGCCTGTGGAGCGTGTGGGAGGATGCGTTGCGCAAATTCCTCAAAGTCCAGTGCGAGTTCCAAGAACGTCACTGTGCCTGGTTCAGGGGCCCGGTGCAGTTCCCTCAGCCAGCGTAGCAGGTCCGCCAAAAAGGGCATTTCCCACTGCCATTCCACCTTCTTAGGGGTACGCAAAAGAAGTAACCCTTTGTCTTCCGGTCTGGGGAGGGGTCCCACCAGTTGGTGGTACGGGTATTGCCGAAGCTGCTGTGAGAGGCTCGACCCCATGAAAAGCATGGGGGATTGTGTGTCTCGTAACTTGCGGGCCTGCAAAACGGCTACTAACATATTGTGCAGAGCTGTCATGAATGCGAGCGCTGTCCCTGACTGGACGCTGTCTGTGTCTAACTCTGGGGCTAATCCACAAAGTCGTAAACATGGGGGCCACTGGTCCATGAGGGGAAGGCCTGTGATCTGTGCTGCCGCTGTCCCGATGCCCGGCAGGTGGGTGTCCCGCACCGTACTCCAGGCTGAACACTGCCAAAAAATGTGCTCCTCGTTTTCCGGGGCATTGCCACAGTACGGGCACGTGGATGTGGCTCTCATGCCACGTTGATAGGCCCGGAGGGCTGTCCAGGTTGCTCCTGATAGGATGCCCCGCAGGATAGAGCGCTGTAACTCTGTGGCAAATGACGCTATGCTGGGCTGGACCAGGCGCCGGCATGTGGTGTAATGAGCCCCCGCGAAAAGGCGGGGACGCCTCTGAACCAGGCTGTCCAGCATTTGCGAGCGCAGCTGTTCACGCACCTCGTGCTTGATAGTGTTTTTATCCCCGTATAGGAGGAGGGGTTCCTGGCGCCCAAGCACTTTCCATCCCCACCATCCCTGCGTAGCGACCCAGCCACACTCCTGTGCTGTGGACATGGCTCGGCCGTATGGGCCGGAGCCTTTGTGAAATGTTGTCATCTCCCAAATGGCCTGGGCTGTGATCTGTCCAGCACCCCTGGTGCGACACAGCTGGGATAACCACAGGATGCGATGATACTTAAGTACCAAGGTAGGTGCA
This sequence comes from Eutreptiella sp. 'Long Island Sound 2002', assembly GCA_964036045.1. NCBI lineage: Eukaryota > Euglenozoa > Euglenophyceae > Eutreptiales > Eutreptiaceae > Eutreptiella > Eutreptiella sp. 'Long Island Sound 2002'. The sequence continues at coordinate 10,825,586 of OZ038382.1, read as the reverse complement.
ATCCGGTGCCCTTTGCACAGCAAGGTGAAAAAGATTTCTTTGGCCCTGCCGGGCCGTGACCGTCCCCAAATGGTCTGCATGACCTTAGTCTCGAAGGGCAGGAGGTCTTTGGGCTGAAGTGGCACTATTTCTGCTGCGTGCAGGCCAGTGGCCGTGATCATTGTAGAGATGATGTCGCATCTCCTTTCAAAATTGCCCTGAGCGCCATGCACCCTATCCAGGAGGCTGCAGGCTCTGGAAATCCTTTTCTTGATGAGCGGTCCCGAACAAGTCGCGTCCGTGGTGCGGACCCCCGCGCCCAGGGACTTAAACTCAGAAGAAATAGGGAAGGGCACCCCCTGTAGTGCTGCCTTCACTGGGTGACGGGCGTTAGACGAAAAGCCGACAGATTTCTTCGCGTTCACCCCTTGACCCGTGTCCTCAAGCCAGTCAGTGGTGCAGTCTAGCAGGGGGGTGAGGGTATTGCTTCCGGCTGCAAACCCATAAGTATCATCCGCATACCCAAGGGCAGTTAGGATGAATTGCAGGGCCTGCGCTGGCTGATCGCTGGGGGGGAGGGCCTGTACTGCGACTTTGATGCCCTGTTGCTGCGCATCCAGCACCCGTTTCCAGACCGAGGTCAGGAGGTTGATGAGTATCACACTCAATGGGCAGCCCTGGAGAATGCCATTGGTGGCATCGAAAAAACTGGCCAAACATCCCATTATTTTAAAGCACCTTGTGAGGGTGCGATACATGCCAGAAAGGGCCCTGTGTGTGCCCAAATCCATCCCCTGCGTCAGTGCAATATGCAGTACAATGGATTGTGGGATTAAATCAAAGCATTTTATGTAGTCTAATCCAAAACCATGCAAAACTGTTTTCATCAGTTTGTGTAGCTCAATGAGCATGGAGATAAAGGCGGCCGCATCAGTGGCGCCGCGCTTCTTGCGAAAACCGTAAGCGTGCGGGTGGATCCACAGTTCCTGCCACACCATGCACTCCTCTAACCTGATCCCTGCCCAGACCCTATAGATCTGGGACAGTACGGACAGTGGGCGCTGCTGCATCGGCATCATCCCTTCCCCTTTCGGGATCAGCGAGACGTATCCCCTCGCCAGGACCCTGGGCCAGGTTCCTGTTGCCTCAACTAGAAACAGAATTTCTGACAGCATGTCCAGCAGACAGGTGGGCAGCAGCAAAAGGTCCGAAACACACCAGCCATCCAGGCCGGTGGCTGTGTGAACACCCATCTTTCTAAGGCGTTTCGCGAGCCGGGACCCTGTGATAGGGGTGGACTGCATCTGCACTCCCTTTATCAGAAACTTATCATACTTCTGTGCAAAAGCGTGCACGTCTGGCTCTGGGGTGTCTGCATACTTTCGCATAACCTGGTCCCAAAAGGCATGAAGAATTTCATCCATGCGGGGGATGTTCGCCGTTGGTTGGCTTGTGTCTGGGTCCAGGAGCATAACCAAAGGAGGTTGGTACTCGTTCTGTATCCACTGATAAACCTCCTTTGGCCTGTCCAGCCAGGCTTGGTCCATTTTGGATTTCCATTTATCAATGCGCGTGCGCTCTTCATAGCGGGCATATCTCTTCCCTAGTGCACATAGGCTGTCATACAGCGACATGCAGTCTACCAGCATTGGCAGGGGGCGTATGAGTGGGAGGGAGGGGTCAGGGGCACTGGCCACAAATTCATGAAGCAGCAGGTCCTCACGAAAGGCCAGCGCCGTTTTGCGCATGCGGCGGCACGCGGCCTGCCACGATAGTTCCACCTGTCTGGGCACCACCCCTGGCCTGAAAACCTGGCTGGCTTTGCGTTTGGCAGATGCCGGGACTCGTTTGCCCCTGATGCCCAGCTGGGCACGTTGCCACTGGATGACCGAACGAAGGGCTCCCAGGGTCCCCGTGATTTTGGAAAGTATGCGCGTGCGCGGGCCGCCGTTGGGCGCCAGGCCTGTCGGTGCTAGCGTAGTGTCCCGCACCATTCGCTCCGTGCCGCGCCCCCGTGGGGCACTCTTGGGTGCAAATGGGAGTGTGGGGTTGGGGGTGTCCAGTGTAAGATGCGTGCATGTGAGTGCCATGCCTACTTCCTCGGTCAGCCAGGTCCACCTGTCCCAAATGTCATTGACATTTCCCTGTTGCAGCAGGGCATTCCAATCAGCCTTGTGTGGCCGGAGCAGCGAGTCACAGATTTTCTGAGTGTCCTCAGCTGATCTGGGGGGGGGGGGGGGAGAAAGGAGGCAGTTTCTTCATTTTAACAACTTTCTGCATTGGGACGTCAAGCGAGAAAGTGAAGCACACTGGAGCATGCCCAGGGAGGGAATGAGACTTCAGTGCTGTGACATCAGTCAACGTGCCTGCTTGCGCTGGGGTGACCAGGAGGCCGTCAATGCGGTTGGGGGGTTTGCCTGCCGTCGTGAAGCCACATGCACATGGTGTGCCATGGAGAACGCTAAAAGTGCGGTCGGCATCCACCAGCCAGCCGTCTGCCAGCGCCGCCAGGAGTGCGGCAGGAACTTTGTGCAGCAGGTCGAAATTGAAATTTGCGTCCGTTAGCAGGATGCATCCAGCATTGCCTAGTTTGCTCATATAGCAGACCACCTGCTCCCAGAACTCCTGGTTCAAAGATTCGTTGCCTGGGATGCCATAGGCCACACATATGTTCAGCACACAGTGCCCTGCACCGATTCCTGCCCGTGTGTGTAGCCAGCGCCCTGAATGCCACAGCCTGCAGGCAATTGGGTCGTCTGGATCTGGTTCAACCTTGCGGACACTCCAGCCCTTCCTGAACAAAAGTCCCAACCCTCCTTGGGGAGCTCCCCAGATGCCCCCTGTTGGGGAGCCCAGGGGTTTTCCCCAGTGGCATTCCCAGCCCCATTCTTTTGCAATTGCCCTCATGCAGCGTTGCCCAGCCTCAGTGAGCCGGGTTTCTTCCATTCCAATCACATCTGCCTGAAAATTGAATACGTCCTCGTGGTGGACGCGCAAAGAGGTAACGTTTGTCTGAACGAATTTCAAAGGACCTGTAACTCAGTGCCATCTTCCAGGGGGGGGGGGGGTTCAGAGAATGCTCTCATCCTCCTCTGCCGCGGGGGCTCCTGCAGGCGAGTCCTCCATTTCTTCATCATCAGGCAAGACACACCCCTGGACCGCAGGGAGCGTCGTGTTTCTCCCCACCGGGGTGTATGAGGGGCCACTGGATTTACGCAGACATAGGTGCCACCTCCGGACAGGCATCCGCGAATCCTTCGCCGGTGCAGTGCAGCCCTCCCAGTCTGGGGGGACTCCCGTAATATCCATATCAAACACAGGGTTGATCAGCCCACTGTGCTTCAGGTGTTGACATCGTTGCACTTTGACAGTGTTAGCGCCGAAAACGCGGTCAGCCTCCCTTTGGGCCGCTTTGTGTGTGTGTGTGTGTGTGCCAGAAGCTGATAAGGGGGCCATCATCCTCAAAGGGCGCCATCCGATGTGGATCCATAGCACTCATGTGCTATTACGCACTAGAGGGACCTCATACTCGGGAGGAGGTGACCCAAAGAGTGACCAACGGCTATGCTATGAAGGCCATGGTCTGGCAGGCACAGCTGCAGTCTGCCACAAAGGCCCCGCATCAGATTCCATGAGGCTGACTCAAGACGTACTGATTGATATTGAACGCATTACATCTGAGCAACAGGATGAGCCGAGCAACGGGGGCGTGTTTGGGGGGGGTGAGAGGTGGTGGTGGGGGGGGGGGGGGCATGAGCAACGGAGACTGAGCTCGCATGTACCCCAGTGACACAGGCATATGGTCATAGCTATGAATCTCAGTACATTGTTTCGACTTGCTGCACTGCAGCGCAAAGCAGATCAGTGCCGAATGCTGCCTTGAGTTCGCCGTACACTACGGCTATTGAATGTCGCATGGGCTGTCTGGGTCAGCTCAACCCCCTCCCATAGGCGCCTATAGGTGGGGGGGGGGGGGGGGTTCGGGCCGACCAGAGGTGGGGTTGGGTGAGTCTGGCAATTCGCCAGTTTGACCCTGGTTCCCCATGATCAACGGCACAAAGCCGCCTTCCACTCCAGGCACTCATGCAGTTTTGGATGGACCGTGTGCCTTTTCCCCGCAATGTGGTGTAACACCTTGGGTGTCAGAAATGTTTCTTCAGCAGAATTGACTTGTGATGCCCATGTCGCCCTCCCCCATTTGCGGGCTGCAATGAGGCCAGGTTGATCCACACACTGGGCCATTTGACCATCGACCGTAAGTGCCCCCAGCGTGCCTTTCTGGTCCATCTTCCCCTCCCTGCCCCTTGCTCTGCTGCAAGTACTCTGACACTCAAGGGCTCTTCCGGGAATCTATCAGGTCAGGGGTACATACCAGTGGGTGGTCCCCATTTGCGGGGGAGTACCCAGGGTAGAGGACGCTTCACCCCCCCCCCCCCCGCGTTCAACAAACAATTTTGTCCTTAAAAACTACGGCCCGAACATGAGTGTTCGTTGGACACACCGTTCAGCGCGCGCGACAATATTGTGAAACGGTGGTAACACATCCCTATGCACAAGATACCCAGCCCATTTGATGCACAATGCGATGGAGGCCTCCAATTAGCACTTTTGAGAGTAAGAGCCCTCCATGCGGAAAAGTTGAACATGCTCCCCAGGCTTGGGGCCCTTTTTGTTCTTGGCACAGGCAGAAGTGGCAGCGCGATCCGGCTCAGGCACCTTTGGGACGGACAGCTCACCAGTGTGATACCGCTTGTATAGCACCTCCCGGTCAGGTGCAACCAGAGAACCAGTCATGGTGGGCAATGGAGAACCTGTAGTTGAGGGACACCATTCCCTCACAACCTGCTTTACAAATTTGCGCACCATTACTGCAAGATACGTCACAACATCCCCTCATTTCCCCAAAGCTTTAGCCTGAAACCGCGGTTCTGGAGCCCGGTACCTAATTAAGTACCTTATTAATTAGGTCCCAAAAAAATACGGTCCAAACGGAAGTGTTTGTTGCACACGGGGGGGGGGGGCTAAGGGTAGGGGGTGCGCACCCGCCCTGATGGCCGGCACAGGATACATGCACACCATAGATGCAGCTGTTCTGGCGTAGCATGCGAAGCATGCATAGTATAGATGCACATTATACCTGCATCGTTGGCGACTCACTGTGTCTGTAGCTCTGCTCTGCAGGCTATAGCTTGGGTGGTCGAATGACCGAGATATATTACAGAGACCGTTGTTGAAGCTTTTGCAAATTTGCGTGTCTGTGAGAGCGAGAGAGAGAGAGAGAGAGAGAAAGAGAGAGAGAGAGAGAGAGAGAGAGAGAGAGAGAGAGCAATGGTTGGTCCTGAGCACTTTCAGCCTTTAGTCCAATGAGTTGTGTCCTCTACACTGAGCTCCATTCCACTATTCATTATGTACAGTTGGCTGCGCCCTTTGATCGAGGGTTCACAGCATATTATATTGACATTGCATGTCTGAGCCCCCCCCCCCCCTTCCGCCCCCTTAGTGACCGATCTTAGGCGTATGCCCAGGGAGGGTGCCGCCCGCGCACTGTGCGCACCGGGCACACTGCATCCTTCAAGCATTCTGGGTTGTGTGCCATGCTGCAGAACAGAGTCCCAGGCCTTGAAACGGAGCGACGTGGTGGCGTGCAGTGCCACATGCGCATCAAGGCCCCATGAATGCAGCCGTACACACATGCCCTGGTGCACTGTGTGCACCGCGCGGGCCGCACCCTCAGCGGAGATTATAATCGATGGGTACCATGGGACCTGTCGATTGGGCCTTGGCGCCCAGAATATAAAGTGCTTCGTCAAGAAGTGGCATGTGGAGCATGCAGAGTATAGCTGCATATTCTACCTGCATCGTTGTTGACCCATTGTATCTGTAGCTCCGCTCCGCAGGCTATAGCTTGGGGCGGTGGAAAATTGGCTTGCGCCCACGGGGGGGTCACGGACGTCCATTTCCCACTGTTGCGTCGGGTCGCTGCTTTCTGTCGGCCGCTGCGGCCAGGGCTCCTGCTGGTGTCGTTTCCCCATTCGCGGAGCCCGGTGGTTGGTGTGCTGGGGCTGTAATGGATGTGGCAGGATGTGCCGTTTGCACGTCACCGGCGCCCAGTAGTTGGCGTATTGGGGTTGTGCAGGTTGTTGCAGAGGTCGTTTGACTGTTTTTGCTGTCCACACACCTCCGTCCTCAGGCCGTCCACAACGTGCCTCGCTGCGTTTCCGTGTGCGTGAGGCACAGGCGCCCTGCTCCTCCACGCGTTGTCCTGGCCATCCACCACATACGCTCCCCCACTCCGTGGGTCGCGCGTGCGCAGGGTTCCTTGTTGGTTGTGGCTGACACAAGTGGCGTGCGCGCCTGCATGGTGTCCCGGGTGATTTACGCTGCACTGTGACCGCACCGTAATCCTTGGTTCTGCCCACCCCAGTTTTGTCGGAGGTTCCTTCCCTTGCCTGGCCCACCATTCCTTTCCACAGGGTGCCTCAGGGGCCCCAGCGGTGGCCCACTGGGTGCTGGATCCCCTGGGCGCAGACGAACAACGGCGCTGTGCCGCATGGGCCCCAGGGTTGGCTCCCTGGGTGCCTGATCCCCTGCGCGCACTGGTGGCTCCACAACCCCCCCCCCCCCCCCCGGGGGCGCAAGCCAACCACCTTCCTTGGGTGATAGAAGGACGGAGATATATCACAGATAATTTGCCAGGCTTTTTGGCATCGAGTGGCCTGATGGTGTTGCCAGTCCACTCGAGCAGAAGCTGGAATGACCGCACGGTGTAAGACACCTGTGGCCTGGACAAGAAATTGACGGGTGTTTTGGCAACACCACTGCCCAACAGCCAGGCCGGACCGGACAACGGACCGGCCAACTACGGTCAAACGGCCCCCCTCACCCCAGCTGAAGGACTATGTCATCGAGTGACGGTCTCCGCACGCACGGGGTGGGGAGGGGAGGGAAGGGGGGGGGGGAGTCCGGCACTCATATTGACGCAATCTGGAGCGCCCGGTGGCACCAAGACGCACAGGCTCGTCTTCCAGAGCGTCTCAAGCTCCCTGTCCAAAACAGGCGCCTCGAGGCCTGATGCACAGACAGAAGGAGAACCGCAGGCAACAGATAACCTGTGTACTCACTCCCGTCCAACCCCATCCACCGTGGTACCCGCTGTGCCACATGTCCCAGAATTTCCCAGAGGCACCCGGTTCAGAAGCTCGGCTGCTGAGGCCGCAGGTGACGCCACTGCCGAGTCTGCTGCTGTTGCTGGGAGAACCTTTCTTGAGCTGTAGTCCCAGTGCCCCAGGTGTCACTTTGGCAATTGATTCTGCGGGCCCTCGGCCTCGGACTGGGCGCAGTCAAACAGCCACAGAATCGGTGGACCTGGACTCTGCAAACCGGGGCACAATCATCATTTCCACTGCAACAGTATTGGTGTGCTTCGGCTACGTACAGCAAACAAGGGGGGGGGGATTCCGTGTCTAGGAAAATATGAATCTACAAATTCTGGCGCGACAAATATGTGTCATTTCTTAAAAATGAGCGAACAAATTATGTCTGGTTCCCAAAAATTGCTCATGAGAAACAGTGGACGGTTGCTGTTATTTCCTGGTGGACTCTGGCTGTCCTAGTAGACTCTGGATGGTTGCTGTTATGTGTTTCAGCACTTCTGCGACTTCCATGGTAGAGCAATTATCATTAACCAAATCCTCTGGCATGGTACAAGTGGGCAAAGGCACAGCCTAACATATACCCGTGCAAATCCTTAAAAGCACCAAATAAGTTGCGCAGAAAATTTTCTTCCAGAATTTGAATTGCAGAAACTTTACCCTGTATAACCCACCCCCCTCGGAATGAGACTGATCATCCACCACAGGGTAATACAATCCCTGACACAGAGCATTGGCCCAATAAATCCATGAGGTCAGTATCATGCACAAACACTCTTTACAGTGCCAAAAAGAACGGAGACAGCAGCCTCATGCTCTTCGCTCTTGGAACGGGGGGAGGGGGCTCCATGAACGCTGGTGGGGCCACAAAAGGTCAAGTGTGGATGCGTCGCCTTTTCGGGCCAATCTAAGGTGGGTTTAACGTTGCGGGGGGACCACTCAACACGGGAATGGATGCAGGCTTTCTGGTGGTTCTTTGTTCCACGCCCGCAGGAGTATTTTTTTATGAGGCTCAACAGTTCCGCTGAGTACAGTATCAGCTCTCAGGCAACAGCCTGGGTCAAGACGTAAGGCATACAGTACAAACGAGGGTTCCACATGCATCATGTGTCCCAGCCTCACCTGGGGAACCTGCTCTGTTCACTACCAGCCTGATCTACTTCTCGCAGATGCAGCACGCGGTGCCATGCCTAATGGCCATGTGTTGTGTATGGCCATGTGTCTACGCCCGCAAGAGTATAGATGCACATTATACCCACATCATTGGTGTCTCCTTGTATCTGTGGCTCTGCTCTGCAGGCCATGGCTAGCGGTGGTTGACTGACCACCATATATCACAAAGACGGGTGTTGAAGCTTTTGGAAGGTTGAATGTGTGAGTGCGCAGAGGAACACTTAGTGAACGGGTGCCATGGGACGGCCTTTGTGCCCAGAATACAGTGCTTCGTCAAGACGAGTGTCAGTGTTGACATGACATGCCAGGGGGAAGTACTTACTGTCAGGCATGAAAATGTGTTCAACATAGCCACACACAACACGGAACACAGAGTCACTGTAGCTGGCCACCCGCGAAGACGGTTGTGCCGTTATCGGCGCATATCGAATGGGATGGCCACACCAAGGCGAAGAGCGGTAAAATCAGAATCCTCTCGTGAGCCCTCACTTCGATGCCCAAGGTCCTGCATGCGAGCGGTGCTGTCGCAATGAGGCCTAAACCACCCCCCCCCCCCAGGCAGACCAGTTCCACTGCAACCCACCCACCAACTATCTGTCAAAAGGGGGGCGGGGAGGGGCAAAATATTTACCTCAACGATCACCACGTCGGGCTGATCATCCTGAGCTGTAGCTGTTGGGATAAGACACTACTATACTTGTACAGAAATGCTTCTCCTTGCCCAAACCTCCCCAAAAGTACGGTTTGGAGCCTTGGGCGCCATTTTCTTGTGGGCTCGCATGGTCGCCACCAGGCAGCTATCGGTCAAAAGGCATCCCCATGTACACAGCGCGTTTCTGGCATCTGCCTTGCGACACAGCGTTGGGGCTGATCACTTCGAGGCGCCTGTACCAGGGGCCCCTGGGATCGATTCAGAACATGATTGACAACATGACTCCCCTTTTGTGGCTGGCTGCAGCCTTTAGGCTGTGATGCACTGGGCGCAATGCCGGCGTGTGTGCGCCAATCGCTGCACCGCTTCATGGCCAGGCCATGAGCGATTCTGTAAGTTTACCGGGCACTGGACAGACCAATCCCCGGACGGGGGCCAAGCACCCGGTGTCCACTCGGTGCATTTGGGTTGGGTACATCAACCACCACTTTCACAGATGGGCGGAAAGGGACAGCAGTGGAAGGTGGATTGGGTTGGCAGCTGGACCTCGATGTGTGGTCTCAACACGGCTGCCGAGTCTGCTGCTGCTGCTGGGGGACCCTTTCTTGAGCTGCCCCCGTGTCGCTTTCCGCGATTGATTCTGCGGGTCCTGTGGCCTCGGACTGGGGACAGCCAAACAGACACAGAACGGTCCAGTGCGCCTGCCCTCACCAGATGAGATTGATGAGGCAGGCACGGGGCACTACAATCCCTGATACAGAGCGCCGCCTCTGCAATTCCACGAGGTCAGTATCGTGCAAACGCAAATCAGGTTGTAACGACGGTACTGCAGGGCTTCCTGTTGGAGACTCTGGTGCCCATGCAGTAGTCTAGGGTTTCTTGTGGGAAACTTTGGAGCGCCCATGCCTTGGCCGTAGCCTGCTCCCCGGACAAGCAACATCCAAACGAGGTGGATGTCCTGCAGCCCGCGGGCGTCCGTCGGCTGTCCCGGAGACGGGATGGTGCCCGTGCCACTGACCAGGTGCACCCATGTGCAGACTTCCACATGCACACTCCGAGTCCATGCTGGGTTTGCTGACTCCAGCACTGACTTGTGCGCGTTGGGGTGTGCATCTGCAGGATAATTTTCCTGATAGGGGCTTCTAACAACCAAAATGATTCTTTTCTTCTGCAAGCCGTTGTAAACGATGTCTGTGGGACTTCATTGCGGATACAACCAAAAATGCCAGAAAAGCAGAAATCACAGTAGTTGGGTGTTTAACTGTCAACCCGTGAGCTGTGCAGTGCACGGGGATTCATGGCATGAGCGGGGGTGGCTGAGGGTCCATAAACGCTGGTTGCTGCGTGGTACAACCGTACAACCGGTACAACCGGTACAACCGGTGTCCGCGCCATGTCTTCCGTACTGACTTGCTTAAGGTCATTGGTTGGGGAGAGTGCGGAATTCAGGGGATGGGAGGTTGGTCGTGGGCGAAAGTGGACCGCGTGCCCCACTGCTCACGGTTGCAGCCCCGGTGGCGTCCGCTCCCCTGCCACTACTGACAAGCTTCATGTACAGTCACTCCCTGACCGTGAAGTCTGGAGGGTGCTCTCCGCCACAAATGATGTGGGAATTGCAACAAAGGGCAATGGGGTTCTGCATCACAAAGTGTTGCACAACATGACACATCGTTCCCAGGCAGGAGCCGGGGAGGTCCATGAAAGCAGGCTGCTAGGCTGCCCCGTACTACAACAGTTATCCTGTGCCACCGGTGTCCCGCGGGCCGTCCTTAAGGGGAAAAAAAGGAAAAGAGTTCGTTACGCCAACAGAAACGAACGTTCACTGGGACGCTATTGGCTTCCTGGTCGAGACATAGGCAAGACAAAAAACCACACAAATAGTATTGAACAAGGGTGGGCGGTGGGTGGCGGTTGGCGGTTGGAGGTTGGCGGTTGGTAGCGGTTGACGGTGGATGGCGGTTGGCAGTTAGTGGTTGGTGGCGGTTGGCGGTTGGCGATTGGAGGTTGGTGGCGATTGGAGGTTGGTGGCGGTTGGCGGTTGGCGGTTGGCGTTTGTTGGGCCTTGGGGGCTGTCCTCAAGGGCTGTCCTTAACAACAAAAAAAATGGGGATCTTAAGGACAGCCATGCCCGTCCGGGATCTGGGTCATGCTGTGCAGCCCGTTATGGGGAGGGGGGGGGGGGGGTCCGCGTCCCCAGACCAGAGGAGCCGAGCCCCCCGTGCAGCGAGCTATGCACACGCGCCTGACCGCCATCTGTCCTGCTATGTACTCGTCTCTTTTCTGCACTATCTCTGTCGCTCGTACTCCTGCTTGGCCCGCTTTTGGCGCTTTCTATTGGGGGGCGGGCTGTGAGCCTTCACACATCGGCCCCCACCACCGCCCCCTCTCAGCATCGGGAGACGGGCGTAGGCCACCGCAGGGGGGCCCCCACAAACCGCTCCAGCCGCCCCCAGAGCCAGTGGCAGTGCCCCCCCTCCCCCCGCGGCGGGGCCTGGGCCGCGTGCTTCGGTACCGCGAGCGCCTGCGCGCCGCTGGCCCCGACGGCCGTGTCCCGGAGGTCCAGATTCAGGGTCTGGAGGGACGGCGCGTCCCGCAGCGCCGCCAGCGCCTTCGCGCCGCCGTCCCCGACGGACGTGAACCGGAGGTCCAGCGTCAGGCCGCGGAGCGCGGGCGACTCGCACAGGGCCGCCAGCGCCGCGGCCCCCCCGTCGCCGACGCCGTTGTACCGCAGGTCGAGGCTCAGGCTGCGGAGGGCCGGCGCCTCCCGCAGGCCGGCCAGCGCGCGCGCCCCGGCGTCCCCCACGGCGTTCCCCCACAGCCCGAGGCTGAGGGTGTGGAGCGCCGGCGCCGCCGTCAGCGCCGCCAGCGCCCGCATGGCCCCGTCCCCCACGGCGTTGTCGTGGAGGCTCAGGCTGAGGGAGCGGAGGGCGGGCGCGTCCTTCAGCGCGGCCAGCGCCGCCGCGCCGCCGGGCCCCAGCGGGTTCTGCCCAAGGTCGAGGCTGAGGTCGCGCAGCGCAGCGGCCTCACGCAGCGCGCCGAGCGCGCACGCCCCGCGGGCGCCCACGTACCCGCCGGGCAGGTAGAGCCGCAGCGTCCGCAGCGCCGGCGCGTGCCGCAGCGCCGCGAGGGCCTCGGCCGCGCCGTCGCCCACGCAGTTGCTCCCGAGGTGCAGGCTCAGGGTGTGTAGCGCGCGCGCGTCCCGCAGCGCCGCGAGCGCGGCCGCGCCGCGGTCCCCGACCGCGTTCTTCTGGAGGTCGAGGCTGAGCGCTCGGAGCGCGGGCGCGGCCTTCAGCGCCGCGAGCGCCGCGGCCCCGCGGTCCCCCAGGGCGTTGCCGGTGAGGTCGAGGCTGAGGGTGTGGAGGGCCGGCGCCTCCCGCAGCGCCGCCAGCGCCTGGGCGCCGCCGGGCCCCAGCGCGTTGCCCCAGAGGCTCAGGCGGAGGGCGGCGAGGGACGGGGAGGTCTTCAGAGCGGCGAGCGCGCGCGCCCCGCGGACACCCACGCCGCTGAAGTTGAGCTCAAGGCTCAGGGCCCGCAGCGAAGGCGCGTCTCTCAGGGCAGCGAGCGCCTGCGCGCCGCTGTCCCCCACTTCGTTGAAGCTCAGGTCGAGGCTCAGGACGTGCAGCGAGGGCGCCTTCTTCAGCGCCGCGAGCGCTTGCACGCCGCTGTCCCGCACGGAATTGTACCTGCGGTCAGGCGAAGGGAGGCGATTGGGGGCAGTCCTGGACTTGCTATGGACGCGGGAGGGCGGGGCCGGGCCGGGGGTGGGGACCCCTGAGGCGGGGCCGCATTTCTTGCGACCTGAACATACCATTGCACGAGCTCAGTGTTCTGAGTTCGCAATCAAGACAGCGGGTTCCGAGCCAGGGCAGGGTGTGCACCCCGGGACCGCCCCCCCCCAGAGGCAGGGGGGGGGGGGTTCATGTCAGTCCAGTTCCGTGAGCAGGGGGTTCAAAACTGCAGTTTTTTTCGGTTTCGGGGGCATTTCTGAATGCCCCATTTCATTCTGAGCATTTGGAATATACACAAGTTGGGGGGCAGACAACCATGCACCCTCCACCCGCCACACCTTCATCAACTCCCACCTTTTCATCAACTCGGGTGCTTCACCACACCCGTGCTGGCCTTGAGATGGCGCGTGTTGCCCCTTTTGGCAGAGCTGCTGTTCCCCATTGGCGTGGGTTAGGGGGTCTGGCAGGGAGGGGGGGGGGGGGGGTTGCTGGGCTAAGTCTGGAAGGGGGCTCAAAAGGTCAGGTTTGGACCCGCCGCTGGACTCCCGCCGCGCCGGCCGTCACATGGCCTTCACGGCATTCCCAGTCCATTCCAGGTCCGCGGATTGTTCATGTGATCGCTGGTGATCGTGTCCCTCTCCTCCCGGAGCAGAGGAAGGACACGTTCTTGTTTCCACCTCCACACCTCCACAGGCCATCCATCCGTCCCGCCTATCCCACGCACAGCCCTGTCTGCTCACCACCGCTAACATGGAAAATGGAACATGCGGCCGGGGCCTTTCGGGGGGGGGGGGGGGGTTGGGAGGGGGTGAGCAATCAAAGGTGGACTTGGGCGTTTGGAACTTTGGAGCTTTGTGCTGTTTTGTGGAAGCGTGCCTCCGGCCTGTGTGTACTGTGTGCTTCTGGGGGAGCGTGCACGTGGTGAGGCCATCATGCTCCACCATATTCAGAGGAGACACCAGCACAAGTTATCTATGACAGTTGCGGTGGACCAGCCCTCCAATATTTTTACCTTGCTTTTAAAATTGTTGTGTAGGAGCCCTTTGGCCACCAGAATATTGATGCCACGAGGCTCCATCGGGAAGAAGTCCACGCCGCTTCAGTAAAGTAGTTGATCACCCCCGTCCCTTCAGTGTCCTTTGTGGTCATCAAGTCCGGTGCATCAACCCCCAGTCTAAGTTCAAGATTGCGCGCTTCTGCGACAGCACCTGCCACCACATGATGCAGGGTTGGCTCCCAGACAGGATCACAGGCCGTGCTGGGCCTGACAGCGGCCACACATGTGAAGGCCAAAGTGTGGGGAAGCCGTAGTGCAATTCACTGGTCAGGGAGAAAATTGAGTTGAGGGGCGGGGGGCCTTGGGAGCCCATTTTCCAAAGTCTACCTCCTCACTCTGCTGTGCCTAGGAGGGAATCTGAGAGGGTGCCCATCGTGGGGGCCGCACGCAAGTCAAAGAGCACTCCACACATCCACATCCTGGTATGCGTATGCAGCAATGTTTAGCAGATCCACTCGGATGCACGCATACTGCTAATCTCTTGGCTCATTGTTCAACGTTTGGCCGTGTTTTGTCGGCCACAACCTCTGGCCTGCATTCTGGTATGTGGTTGGGGATCAATGGTCGGTACTGATTGACTGAATGTCCCCGCCATAGACACTTTCAGCCGTTAGTGCAGGTGTTCTCATGTTCCAATTACACAAAGTGTCCCCTTGACCGGAGGGGGGGGGCTTGCTTCTGCGTTTAAGCCCCGCCTTAGGCTCCGGCAAGGCCTCCCCCTAGTGCTTGAGACGGTGCCAGTGGTTGGCGGCTCACTAGGTGTGAATATGACACCCAGGTAGCGGACCACCCTGACTTGCAAAAACGTTGGTAACTTTTCTTTGCCAAGAGGACCGCTTTGGGCAAGGTTTTTTGACAAAGCACCCCACAAGACTAAAAAGCATCCGGGCCACCCATTGTTATGGGTTCCGGCCCTCATGGGGTGCTAAATCCACAAGCTAAAAGTAGGGCCACAATTTGGAGATGTGTGACAAGCCATGCAACCGGCTCATTGAAGGATTCGGAAAGATTGGCTCACATCCCCACACACCAATTTGTCACGGCCGGCCGGGAACAACGCCATTGAGACCGGAGGGGTGGGCCTTAATGTACAGTGCACGGGTTAACGTGAGTGCTTGGCGTTTGTGGTGGGGGGGGGGGGGGTAAAACTCAAAATGATCCCTATGACGCGCTGATAATATTGAACATACACAAATGGGGGATTTTTTTATGAAAAATTTTGCTCCCCATCAGCATCGGGTAAAAACAAACAAAATTGGCTCTTGGACTTGGGAGCCCATTTTCTAAACCCCCCCCCCCGCCCACCATCCTGGAGCTCCCCACGACCCCCCGCCAACTCAGAACAAATTTCTGGTCGCCCTCAAGTGCTCGAGTGCAACCAGATTGTTGCTTGGCTGTTCCCCAGCCACGATGAGACTTTGACTGGCCCCTCATGGCTCAGTTCCAATACATGCGGATGTTCCTTGGCAGGACCCCGAGTGTGGCATGGGCTGCGTTGGGACGGATTCAGGTTGCAACTGGGAGGGAGCGGTTTAGATCAGAGCAGGGCAAAGAGCCATGGTCTCAGTTAAAGCCACCCTCCTTATCCCTCGTAGCATCCCTTCCGGCCAAGGGGGGCGGCCTGTTCGAATTCTAGACCCCCAACCGGGTGCGAAAACTTTTGGGGGCCTAGAGGGGGAGGGGGAAGGGGGGCCGCAAACACATTCAAAAACATAGAGCGGGTCTACAGCAGGGCAATAGCGTTCTCGAACCGTAGATGCTCAGTCCCGTTAGAGTCCATGCTCCCAACATCGAAATTATGTACGGTGAGCTCTTCTAAACGTACAGCATTCATCTGAACGATCGGTCATTGACTCCTCCCTCTCCTGAGGCTCATTGTGTCGCTCCGTATTTCTGTCTGTTCTCCGCCCTCAGGCGTGCATCTACATACGTGGGGTGGGGGCACCTAGACATTTCTTGTGGTCTCGCATGTTGCTGGCACCCAATTGGCCAAACCTCAATCTCATGTCCCGGTGTGCTGGCATGTTCTAACCCTAAGCTGTTCCCTCCCTGGGTCCGGTGTATGTACTGCCCATGGAGACAGTTTCATCTGCTGATGTGACGAGGTCATCCTCATCCATGAAGTGCAAAGTACATGCTACAGACTGGCTATCGTCAGACGAGGCGTCTGTGACAGGGGACTCAATGAGCTGCAGGCCCAGAGACCGGAGGGTCCCCTCGGCTCCTGTCGGTGTGTAAAAATCAAGTGCAGAATCAAAATCCAACTGCCTGTTAGGGGAGGGTAGGTGGGTCGGCCGGTCAGCCACCGGGGTCCCTAGAGGGGGGTCAGTGGGTACCCCAACATACATACCCCAAAATGATCCCCATGACACGCTGATCATTTTGAACATACACATACACATACACATACACATACAATTTGCCCATTAGCTCAGGCTCCCATCAGCCAAGGTGAGACCCGGAGGTCAGGTCAGGGGTCAAAAAATTTTCTGGGGTTTTCAAACATTTTTGAATTCTCCACAAAATTCTGAGTATTTTGAGTATAGACACATAGGGTGAAAAAATAAAATACCCCCTCAGGAAGGGCAAAAAAATTTTCGGCGCCTTTGGCCCTTTCCCGGAAAAACTCAAAATGGAAAAAGACGGGTTCGAAAACTTTGGGGGGGCGGGGGTCTGGAGGGGGGCGGGTGGGGGGGGTTCTGGAATTCGAACAGGCCGCCCCCCCCCCCCCCCGGCTTCCGGCTCGTGGGGTCACAGACACCCTAGCACCTAGGACACTGCGTTCCTGCTTAAAGCCCCAACGGGATTCGAAGCAAGCACCTCTATTTCAGGAGTCACGTGCATGACAGCTGAACTACGCCACCTTCGGCACCCGCATGGGTCATGCAGGATCTCCGTCCTGACCCAGGCTGGTTGCCGTGGGCACCCAGCAGATCCGAGTCCCTGCGCCCGTCACCCTCAGAGCCTCCTCGGGAGGGGAGGGCGTAGGGGTCGGCGGGGCAGTCATTGGCGGCAGAGGAGGGTTTGGAAGCAGCACCTGAGGTCGAGGCACAGACTGTACAATGCCGGCGCATTCTTCAGCGTCGCGAGGGCTTGCGCCCCGCTGTCTCTCACGGAGTTCTGCCTCAGGTCAAGGCTGAGGCTGCCAAGCCCCGCCGCATCCTGGAGGCCGGCCAGGGCCTGCGCGCCGCTGTTTCCCACGGAGTTCTCCATGAGGTTCAGGTGTAGGGTGCCGAGTGCTGGGGCATCCTTCAACGCTTCCAGCGCCTGCGCACCGGTGTCGCCCACAGAGTTCTGCCTGAGATTGAGCTCCAGCGTGTGAAGCAAAGGCGCCTCGTTGAGGGTGGCAAGCGCCTGCACACCCTTGGCACCCAGTGCATTCGAAGTCAGATCCAGGCTCAAGGAGCCGAGCGCAGGCGCATCCTTCAGCGCAGCGAGCGCCTGCGCGCCGCTGAGGCCCAGGCCCGTCCTGCTGAGATTCAGGCGGATGGTACGGAGTGAGGGGGCGCCCCTGAGGGCGGCGAGCGCCGGGACACCCGTGGCCCCCAGGGCAAACATATGGAGATTGAGGCTGAGTGTGTGGAGCGACTGGGCGTTGTCTGCGACGAAGTTCAGCAGCTTCATCTTCCTCATCAGCATCTCGATGTTGCCCTGCCATCGGGTGTTGTCCTTGACGTATCGCACTCCGAGTGTGTGTCGGAGGCGTCGGCAGACTTGAGGCAGAGAGTCGAACAGCAAGAAGTCGGAAATGCAGTCCCACACATCCAAGGGCAATTGCAGTAACATGGTGAACCTGCACAGGCCAGTGACGGGGTCACGATGCGCCCGCCATTGCACCCTCCGTCATGTGCCCTGTATGCGCCCTCTAGCACACGCGCGTTGGAGGCAAAACCAGGACCTCTGTGAGAATATGTTGACTTTATAAAGGCGGGAGTGTGGTGGGGGGAGGGGACCAGAATTGCCCGAGCGATTAACGATCGATTGGCGGTTCACCGACAATGGGGACAAACCAACGACGCTTTTCGGTCGGCCGTCAGCGTTGCTGCTTCATGGGCGGCGGTGGCAGCCAAGCCACGGGGACTGGCGGCCATTCCTGAAAGCGCCTCCCCTCCAGCTGGCGCAAGCACGGCCCAGAGCAGGACAGTGTCACAGATTCGCTGCGTGTTGGCGGGGTATGAACGGGTGAATGTTGGGCATGCAGCGTTACCCATGGCTCCCACTCACATCAAACCTCATTCAAACAGCTGGCACCAGGGCCACCAGCATGCGTCAGTAGGTTCAGCTCTCATACAGGATCACCAGTCATTCTGTATGCGGAAGCGCAGCCATCAGAAGAGCTGGGTCACTGAGGGGGTGTTGTCACACGGTACAATCTTTTTGGAATGTTCACCCAACTTTTACCCCATTAAACGGCCCCCACAGAACCACACCCGGGGTCCCAATGCCTGCACCCTGTGGCCTCTGGGGCATACTCGCACAAGACCTCTTGACCTCCCAATTCGTACCAAACAGAGATGCGGCACCCACCTTTTGGACAAGGGCCAACAATAGTGGCTAGCACCCTCTCCCCGGTGGAGCGGTGGTAGTACACGGGCAGCCCAGGCAGCCCAGGGACAAGCCAGGGCAACTCTGATTCAGGCATTGTGGATTTGGGGACCAAACAATACCCTAATAGATGCACGGTGCGTGCACGGTTCAGATAACACCCCCTAAATCAGGCCCCTCACCCTGGTGAGAACCTCCTTCGGTGGAATTCTAGGCCTGCCTATGCTTTGGGGTCGTCCTTGCACTGTGCGCTACTAGGTTCCCCCCGAAGAGCCGCAGGCACACCCCTTCTAGATGCCCCTAAATTTAGGTCATCCAAACTACCCTCCCATAGAGCTAAAACACACGGCATAGAAGGTAAAAAATGGCAGGAAAATGTGTTTCCGGCTGTCATGAGATGAGGAGGAATCTGAGTTTCCGGCGCTTATTGTGGAGCCACCAGACATGTACTCGTCATCATCATCATCCGAACCACCACAAGCAGGACTACTACTACTCCCACTATCACTGCTACTACTAAAGCTGCTGTTGTTGCTATAATTGCTGCTACTACTGCATAGAATAGATGCTCAATGTCTCTATACGACTATGTGTATGCGCAACAGCTCTGCTTGCCTCATGGGTTGAACACGCTGGTGGGGAGAAATCAAAATGGCTACATCACCCGTGCCTTCCCGGGGTCCCCATGGCTGGGAGAACTCAACCTAGAAAAGAGTGGATGTGATGGAGCAAAAAAGTGTGAAAAGGGGTGGAAACGGGTGAAGCTGGGAGAAAATCCAAAAATGCCATATCCAATGTGGAAGAAGCATCAAAACCTACGCTAGAGGCAACAATGACGCCCCTGGTATCACAAAGTATCGGCCTCTAATACGGCCAGACACCCAAATAGTTGCACTGCGCGCACACTCCGCTAAGTGTGCCTGCCCCCTTTGTCCACTGCCAGCCGCCCCCGAGGGGGATTACCTGCACCGTGTAACGTGTTAGAATAAACTCGGGGGAAAAGGTCATCCCTTGGTTACTTGATGCTCAAGTACTGCCCACGATCAAAGGCGGAGTTGACGGCGTCAAGCACCCTATCACCATTTGATCGAGTGTAGGTGACAGTGATGCCCGCGGGATGCCATGAAAGAGACATGGGTGAAATTGTAAGGGGGGACAGGGTGCAACATGTGCATGGTAATACCTTTTACACCTTGGAAGCACACGCACTTCACCGTCGAATAGGTGGATAGATCTACAAAATCACCCCAATACGCACACCGCACGTGCACCGTGCGCATATAGTACTGCCTCCTAGGGCGTGTTGTGGCGAAGGTCCCTTAATCCCCGCTGGGAATCTCTCCACCCCTTGCAATCCCCCCCCCCCTTGCGGAGGAACTGTCACCTGGCCCAAAAAGCATAGGAAATAAGGTGCCGACGAAGATTTTTCTTTAGGTTATACCAAAACTGCTGCAGTTTCAGTGTTATCATTGTGTGGTGCAATCCCCCCTCCCCACGGGGGGATTGCACCCCCCGGGGAGCAAACCCCCATGGGGAGGAACCATCAGGACATTGGGGGGGAGGGGGGAGATTTCAAGGGAGGGGATAAGGTCCCCCTGCCTGCTGCACTTGGCTGCCGGTGTGTGCCCTGGAGCCCGACAGCTGGTCAGCGGTGTTGCACCTTGATGTGCCGAGCGGGAGTCACTTTGGGGTGACCGTTATGGCCCCTTGAGCAGCAGTGCACCACTCCCCACTGCTACGCATGTCACACAGTGCGGTGATGCATGTTGCTCGCACATCCGCTCCTTGCACAGTGCTGTGGTGGGCAGAAGCAAGTGTCCTATGTGTGCCCCATCCACACTTTCCTCGTCTCCCACAGACAATGGGCTCACATTTGTGCACCATTGGCACATGGCACACTGCTGTCCTCCTCCTGTTACTCAGGGTGCCCCGCCTCCCCCCACGGGCACATCACATCCACTGCAGTACCACCTCATCGTTTGGCTCGTGGATTCGGACCTGCAGTCCATTGATGAGAACAGCTCGTTTCTATATCTGCCTCCACCAAGCCATGGTGTTGGTGCAGCCGGCTGAGAGGGTAAATGTGTGATGCCCTGACCCCATTGAGAATGCTGATTTTATGGCAGTTCACAGGCACGCGTTGGCACATAGAGCGGAATGTGTGCCCGTCAGTGGCATGCATCAAATCACCATCGGCGCGTTTCTGCGACAAAGCGAGACATTGGTGGTGGCCTTTACACGGCCCAGCGACAGGCATTGGTGCTGGAGCCATGCTGGACTACGGTATCCCTGCCCCTGGCCGATAAGGCACGATGGAAAAGTTCAGGGACCCGGCCCCTCTTTCCCTGCCAATCTTACCTCCTTGGCCATAAAACCGTAGTCAGATGGCGTCAATGATTAGGCAAGGTCTTGCCAGCGCAAAGGGGGGCCGGGGGGTGTGGGCATGGGGATAGATGGAGTCCTTGTACCGAGCACCCGGCGAGCACCACCACGTGTCTCACTGTACTGTGGTTGCCTCTTTGGACTCGTGCGGCATCCGGAGACCGCCACTGCCGTAGCCGAAGCACGGGTGAAACGGTTGTGCGGTGCAATATGCTGTGTACGCTCACAGGGGCTGTTACCGGGGGTAGGGCTCCACTTGCAACCACCGGGGCGGATGCCTTGCACAGAGGGTGCTGACAGACAAAGGGGGGAGGGGAGACCCTCCCCTTGACACTCTTGACTTCCGGTCCGCACAACGAGGTCACACCGAGGTGGTGACCACAAAGCATACAGCCACTGTATGCAATGCAATGCATGACCACAAGCCTCAGCCATCATGGGACGGGCCTTTTGGGACCAGCTCTGCTGAAGCCCCATCAAAATGACCAGGGGTATGAAAGGCAAGGAATTCCTGGATGCAACCCGAGCATACCGATGTGCTGGAGGACGAGGGCAAGGCCAGTGGTGATGGGGACCATTCAACGTCGCAGGGCCAGGTGCAGGTGCAAGCAGCTCATCCGCAGTGCCTCTGACCCAGCCTAACCCCATTCCTCCGCATCACATGGAATTTAAGTATGACATCGATGCAGGGCACTTGAGAAGGGTTCGGTGCATGAGGGAATAGTGGTGGGGTTTCAAGCAATTTGCAGAAACTACCAAATAACAGCTACCTACGGGGCCGTCCGATGTTTCCTCCACTCGGTGGCTCCTGGGGCCCTCAACAGGCACCGTCATATTTGTTGGCCGAAACTGATTCTGCTGCTCGTGCCGCTCTTACTCTCCTCGATTTTGGTGTGATTGTTGGTGCCCAACAGTTGTCCTTTGGCCTGTGGGTTGCCCTAGACTCGTGTTACGCTCTTACCGATGCACGAAGCCTCCTCCCCCCCCCCTGCAACGTTCACCCACACACACTAGGCCCTACATTCGTGGCAAAATGCAGAGTTACAGTATCAGGGCCATGCTTTCATTCCCAGGCAATCAGGGGCCACTGTAGCTCAAGCAGAATGTCCCAAGAGTCAGCTCACTCACTGTATCCAGCAGTGGGGAAATGGAATTCTGCATAACGTGTGCACTGCGGGCACGAAGAAACTTGTTGGCTGAGAGGTGGGGAGAGAGGGCCAAATTGTTGCCGCCATGAAATTTCCAGCAATTCGGCAAATGTTTGTGGGCATCAAGTCCGAGCACAAGTGACCTACATCGTTCTAGTGCCATATCCATCAACCTACCCCCCCCCCCCATTTTCTCCTTCTTGGAGCCCTCCGCCTCAGATTCCACGCAGCTGCATGCATCCGATGTGACATCTCGAATGCCTTTGGCAGCCGCCATCCAAAATCCGCAGACGACGTGCAGCTTCCTGTGGTAGACACCCAGTGGAGGCAAACCCCAGCAACGGGTCACTGTCCCTGCACAATGGCGTGCTTGCACAGGGACCATCATCCACCTTCTCTTCCGCATTGCAAGCCACAGCGCGTGGACACTCACGAGAGTATCAAGTGGTGCGTGTTTGTGTTTGAGAACACTGCTTTCATCTGCAACTTGTTCTGCGGCACGTGGGCTTCGGCTACA
Source organism: Eutreptiella sp. 'Long Island Sound 2002' (assembly GCA_964036045.1). Classification (NCBI taxonomy): domain Eukaryota; phylum Euglenozoa; class Euglenophyceae; order Eutreptiales; family Eutreptiaceae; genus Eutreptiella; species Eutreptiella sp. 'Long Island Sound 2002'. Next base: position 10,803,254 of record OZ038382.1, on the reverse strand, counting down.
CTTGGTCAGGTCGCAGCCACAGAGAGGCCCACGTCAGACAGAGGCCACACACGGGCACCATCCAAAGAGCGCTCGCCTGCCAGAGAGGCAGAGAGGCTTCAGGCTGCCAGAAGAAATCGGCTTCTGGGGCGACCTGAACTCTGCTTCCATGTGCCCACAATGCGGCCACGCCATGCTGACGGCAACCCATCTGAAGTGCCCAACCCGTAGCTCTGCACGACCTCTATTGCACTGCTACCCTGACTGCCATTTGCACTCTCATCTGCGCATCCCCGCAGGCTACAAGATAACAACCGAAGCTGCCATCCAGGTTCACAATTGGTGGGCACGGTTTTGGTTCTATGCATGTCCTCCCTGAGTCCGTGCATTTCTCTGGGCCTTGGCCGCATCATATTCGTGTAGAACGTCAGGCCACGGTCCGTGCCCCCCCCTCCGCCCCCAAGTTCACTGCGCAAAAGTGGTGATCACAGTCCGCCGTCTGGGGTCGTGGAAATGGAACGTCAGGATCGCGACGGTGACATTGTCCGCCGGTTGTCGTTCTGCTGCCATGTCTCTCAACTGCGTGCAGGCCTCCTCCACCTCCTCCTTCTTGGGCGCCTCCGCCTTCTCATCCAGCACCAGATCCACCTGGTTGCACGCCTCCTCCATCGATACCACGTTCCAAAACCCTTTCGAGGCCAGGATCAAGAACCGGCACGCGACGTCCAGCTTCATCTGGCGCACGTCCGGTTCTGGCAACACCATCGGCGACTGGCACAGAGACTGGCATTGCTTGTAGTCGTAGTCTCCCAGGCTTCGAGACGAAGCCAGGACCCCGTTCACTCGGCCAAACAGCACCGAGCCCCCGGCCTTGCGAATGCGCGTTTGCTCCTTCTCAAATGTGGGGAGGTGCTCCCCGAGCATTTCCAGTGGCCTGCGGTGGCGGAACAGCACTGCACGGCTGTCCCCCAGATTGGACACGATCAATTGGTTGCCGATGACAAACGCCGCCACGACGCAACAGCCACTGTGATACCCACGCAAGCCCAGTGCCTTGTGCTCCTCACAAAGTCTCAAGAAGTCTGCATCGGTGCGGCCAAAGCCTTTGAGAATGGCCTGCTCAAACTTGCCCATTGCATACTCCGGCGTATGCACAATGCTCTTCAGCAGCACTTGCTTCGCGTGCCCCAGGCATGCCACTCCTGCGTGTCCACTGAGCACCGCCAACCAGGCGTGCGGTGTGCTGTCCCCCAGCAACTTCTTCGACTCCTGTGACTCTTCAGCAAAGTGCTCTGGAATGTTCAACACCATCTCATGGTCCTCCTCGAGCGTGGTCCGTTTTCCCATGCATTGAGCTACAGCAAACTCCAGGCTGATTTCATGCATTGAATTGCGTGGTGTTACGTGGTGTTACCCACATGGTGCTACATGGTTTGCAATGAATAAAAGACACTCGGAAAAATGGCAGAGAAATTCGGTGCGTGTGTGGGGGGTTGGGGGGCATAGTCAGGAGGGACGCCAGCATGGGTCTTGTGTGTGTGCGCGTGTGTGTGCGTGTGTGTAGACTGGTGCCACGAGGGAGGCCCTCCTCCCTTCGCCGCTCCTGCGTTTTTGCCCATACTGATCGCCGATGCTTCTCCATTGTCTTGGGTCATACCATGAGTTGTGCACCATTTCCCATGGACCGTTCTCGGGACCTGGCCCACTTCTGCACTTGCCACACGAGCGTTTCACGGAGTCCAGCAATCGTATTCTGCGCATTTTGGGGGCTTCAGACCACAGCTTCTCATTGGGGTATAACCTCATTGTCTATGCCACGCTATCCATGCCCCGTCCCCTGCTTTCCACCGGCAGGCCCGCTGGCTTCACCGGCGGTCATGACTGTCAGTGCTGTATCATCCACTCTGGCGTGCGCCCCACGGTGCCCTCCATAAGCAAAAATTCCTCTGCCACCCACTCCATGGCGCCCAGATGGCATCGCATTCCAGCACCTACTTGTGTGACGCCCAATATCACTCGAAACAAAATCATAGCTCGATAACATACACCACCACTCTACAGCCCTGTTCACACCGCAACAATGTTTACCTTGCTCCTCACTGCATGCGAGCCTTTTCTCCCGCTCAGCATGACAATGAAAACATAACACAACATGTACACAACATGTCAAACCACCCTGCCCTGCGACCCAGATGTGCCATGCTCCTGATCCTTGTGTGAGGGCCCACTGAGGGGGGAGTCCGCAACCGCACAAAGAGATGGATGACCTGCATGATGCTGACCGGTGATGCGCTCAGGGGGCTACAAAACCCGCAGTTCCATCAAAAGTCTCCTCCTAACCAGCGTACATCTAACCTCCTCTGACGAAGGAAATCCCTGAGACACTATACTGCCAGTGTCCTTGTCTGTGGGTGTGTGCTTGCCAAAAGCCTATTACTGTCCATCCGCCATCTCTCTTGGCTGGGGTCATGAGTTCTGTATGTGTGTGCCGCCAAACAATTTGAGGCAATCTCATGGTGTTCGCTAACATACACCGCATCTACAGCTTCGTTCGCAATGCAGCAATGTTCAGCTCACGCTCTCATCGCCTCCTTTACGCCCTTATCACAACAGCAACACTATGTACACCGGGTGCATCCCTACTGCACCCTGCTGCCCACGTGCTCATGCTTATGCCCCGACCCCCGTGCAAGGGACCCCACGGGCGAGCTTGCGACGGCACACAGAGGTGGATTCACCTACGCGGTGCCTGACTAACAAAACAGCCGTCTCTCAGCCTTTCGTGCTGATTCCACTAGCTTGTCTGTGTGTGTGTGTGTGTGTGTGTGTGTGTGTGTGTGTGTGTGTGTGTGTGTGTGTGACGCCCAATCGTTGTGTGTGTGTGTGTGTGTGTGTGTGTGTGTGTGTGTGTGTGTGTGCACAATTTTTTTATGAGGCGTCTCTTCTAGTCTTTTTTTTATGAGGGAGATCCACATACAGGTGGCAGCCATATTTGTTCTCACCCGAGAGCCAAGCCTTCACGTTTGTTGTCCACCTCTACTGCAGAATAGAAACCTCTATTCACTGCAAGCATTTGGGTGTGTTCTGAGCAGCCTCTGGTATGCCCGCTTGCAAAAAGAATGCGGGACTGTACTTCTGGTCCCTCCTTGTCGCTCAGCATGCTAGCACTACAAGATACATCAGCCACACCACTAGTGCATGAAACTGCAAGTCACTACCCATGGGCACCCATCTCTAGGAAGCAGGTGCCTTACTCATGGCGAGCCCAACACCATGCACTACCCTCTCCAAGGTTTGAACCCACGACCTTGCAGCCGCAAGCTCCGTGTGTTGCTGATTGAGCTAACCAATTTATTGGGGAGTGCCATCAACTTTTTTCACTCAAGGGGAGCACGACCGAGCCATGAGCCCTACAATTCCTCCGACCCAGAACCAGATTAGTAGGGAGGGAGACTAGCATGGATCTAAGGGTCAAGTGCATAGGTGGATCCGCTCGTGTGCAGGCTGGGAACCCTAGGCCTTGAGTAGGTACAAATCCCATGCCCTCAACTTGGTTGTAGCCCAACGGCTCAAGACATACGACCATTCAGGCAGTTGCAATGTTTGATCTTTCCTCTGGCTAACCACCACGTGATACACCAGAAAAAACTCAATCACGGCTGACTTCTATTGTGTTTGTCAGCACACCACTTCCCCTCAGCAAGTCCATGCTCTATATCAAGATGATGCCTACACGTGTGATAGGCATAAAGTCTTGGAGATTGGGGTGTGTAAGTGCGGAGGCACACGAAAAGAGCAGCCAAACCCGAATGGAATTTCTTTGTCACAAGTGGAAAATGGTATGGTGGATACTCGTGGCGTCAAGGGAAGGGGGGGGGTTTAGAGGTTTTACACGCTGAGCACCATGGGGGTGTCCTTTTTTCTTGGGCGCGTGCATTGTCTGCTTTGAAGAGGTGCCTGCCTTTTATGCATCACATGACTTTGTTTGCTATTCTCAAAGCGCTGAAGAATTTGAAACCATTTGTTCTGCAAGAGCGCATGCACTCCACTTCAGAAATTGCGGGGCTCTATGTGAATAACTGATCAAGCTTCGATTTGTTTTTTGCTGCATTGGTTGGTAAAATAATTGCTCCGTGCAGTTGATGAGCCCTTTTCCCCAGTTTGGGGCGGCTCTTTTGACCCCCCCCTCCCAAAGTTGAAAACCCAACTTCCCCTGTTGCCCTCCTAGGGGGTGCCCATGATCATTTGGGGGGGGGGGGTTACCTTATACCCAATTCTCACCTGGAAGTGATCCAGGTCCAAGGGACAATGCCCCCAACCCACCCAGAGGGAGAGAGGCAGGAATGCCTGACTACAAGCTGCTGCCTGGGGGGTAAATGAAGTGGTATAAGGGATTTAGCAAACAGGTCATGGGTACAGGATATGCGGCCGCTTTGGGCCATTTTGAGCCTTTTCATCCATTACACTCTCAAATCATGCAAAACCAACTCCACCAGTGAATTTGACACCTTCTAGTTATGCAGGATGATGCAAGAAACATGGGTCAAATATAGAAATTCGGGGCAGGGACCTAATTGCATTGACAGTTGACCTTTTTGGCGGATTGCAGTCAAGGGGGCAAACATCCAGTCAAGGGGGCAAACATCCAGTCAAGGGGGCAAACACCTGCAATCACAATTCAAGGATCAAAGGTTTAATGTTTGTGGTACCTTTCCCACCTCACAGGCACAGCTCAAAGATTGATCCAATACTTGCCAGAGCTGAACAGCATTCATGACTTGGTTCTCTACCCAGAACTGACTGGCACAGAAATAAACCCATTTCATTGCGATAAGCCACCAAGTGTGGGAGAGATAAAATGGCGGCATGGGGCACACCAAAAGGGGATGGTGAAGATGGCTGCATTTCCTTACCGTAGCCCTGTTGGTACACACTGAAGCGGAGTGGTGAGAATGGCTGTTTCCTCCTGCCATATCAATGCGCAACACAAAAAATTGGTGACAATAACTGCTTAGCCTGAATTGGGGCCCCATTACGACGTAAGGGTTGAATGTACCTCTGGGAATGGCTATTGGGGCCCAAACAGGCGGTCGGATGTGTAGTCTTTGTGATTGCTGGCCCTGACTGTGGCAGGAGCCTGGGGTTGGACATGCCCGGACCCTAATAGAACAGGGCAATGGTGGGGAAAAGGATGGCAGCAAGGGGTCATGGTGCCTTGACAAGGCCATGTTAGACCATTTGCTAGGCCCAGATGGTGAATGGCAGGGGGGGTGCCGCCATTTTCACCATCTAGCTTTGGTCAGCCCCAATGCAAATGGGGGCACACAATCATTTTGTCTCTTCCATTTCACCGGGCCCCTATGTGGCAGGGGCTGAACAGCCATTTTTACCCTTCCACTTTGACAGCCCTTGATCCCGTTGGGAGTGTGCACCCTTTTGTCCTTCTAAACACAGCCCCCATCATCTAACCAAGACCTTTGCAATGCTGCCACGGCCCTTGTAATTTTTCAACAGCCGCTACAATCCTGCCATGGCCCCTTTTATCTTGCTAGGGGCCTGGTGATGCTGCCACGGCCCTTGTAACCCTGCCACAGCGCTTGCGATCCTACCATGGCCCTTGTCACCTTTTGCGCCGTTATGCCCGCAACAATCTGAACATCCCGATGCCCTGCATCTACCGCTCTGCAGTCGAAATGCACACCATTGCCAAACACCGCAAGCACCAAGACTTCCAATCATAGCCCCCGAAAAGTCTGGGGTCAGCCACCACATAAAAGTTAGCAAGACTGTGAACAATGACAGGACGAAGAGCTGTTCAGCGTGCACCCTTTCTCTGGGTTTTCAGTTTCTGGATAGGCAATTGGCAAAATCCTGTGGGCCCTGTATGGAGTGTCGATTAGAAGGGGCCCGGGTCCTTTCGGTGTGCAGCAGTGCTGAGTAGATGTGTGTGCGTCGGGGGAGGGGGTGCCATAAACGCTCAACAATTATGCCGCTTGGTACTTCTGGGTGTGCATGTGTGTTCGCCTTTTGAGGGAGAGATGCTCTCTTCCTGGATAGGTGGGGGGTGCCCACCCATCTGTGTGTGCTGGGGGGCTGCAGAGGGAACGGACGGGCCTGAAGGGGGGGGGGGGGCTAAGTAAGAGACGGAAAATTTGCATTGAAACACAAACACCGCACAAGCCAGCAAATGTGAGAAGGAGAAAGGGCCATCGTGACCTGAAATGGACGGCCCGCCGCTCCTCCCCCTTCCTGCCCCCACCTCTACCACTGCCATGCCGTCATGGCGCGGGAGCCCACCAACACTGCGCGCAGTCTTCAAACCACCACGCACACTCAGTTTGGTGACTGTGTCACCTCACTTATTATCTGGATGCTTGCTCTTGCATGATGGGGCCACGTTCATACCGGTATACGCAATTATTGTGAGGTACCAGACCCCGAATATCCGCCTGCCAAGGGGAACGCGGGTGTTGCGAGGTCCCAATCACCCCAATATGTGGGACCTCTTGTCAAGCTCCATCACATTTCGGGGGTTATATGGGGGGCATTCAGCTGAATCTAGTGTGCCAGAAAGGGCTGGCGGAAGCGTGCTTAATGCGGACTACACATCCCTCCTTCCCGGCATTCAATGCAGACTGCATTGGACTTGCTCGCTCACTCACACTCACACTCACACTCATACTCACACTCACACTCACACTCACACTCACACTCACACTCACACTCACACTCACACTCACACTCACACTCACACTCCCACTCATACCCGCACCCGCACTCATACGCATACTCAGGGGGCGTTTTCGCACAGCGCGCGCACAGTGCGCGCACAGCGCCAATTATTACGGTGATTATCCGGGTAACAGCCCCGAAAACCACCCACCTGCAGAATCATGCACAATCAATTCAAATCTCAAAAATTCAAACATCTGATGCTTGCCATGGGTCCCAGGGACCTGAATTCTGCCCCCTATAGCCCCGTCCACTGCAGCAGCCATTCAATGACATCCTTCCAATCTTCTGAACTTACCGAACTCCCGGTGGTGGAGAACGGCCAACTTTTCGCACAGCGCGCGCACAGCGCACGGTACGCCCCCTCATACTCACATCCACGCTCACACTCCCACACCCACTCACACTCACACCCGCACTCATACTCATACTCATACTCACATCCACGCCCACATTCACACTCACACTCCCAAGCTCACACAGTGCCTCACCCCTGATCCAAATGGGGGAGGGGGTAAACCATGCTGGCACCTGCATGGTCCGGCTGTTATATGTTGTGTGAGAGGGGGGGCGGGGCATATTAGAGGAGGCAAATCAACATAGATGGGCCAATACACAGGAGCAATAGGCAGAGCACCCGGCCGAGGCCAGGAAGCAGTCCTTTCTAGTCGGTTCCTTTTTACCGTCTGAGAAACACAGACAGAGCGGGAGAGAGACAGAGGAGAGAGAAATGAAAGAGAGAGAGAGAGAGAGAGAGAGAGAGAGAGAGCATTGTGGTGGGTTGGGCGTGTGTTGGGGAACTGGTAGTCCACCACTTTCTCCATCTTGCAGCTTCGGACCCGTAGGCGTCCGGACCCGTGGGCGTCCGCTCGCTGACAGGCCGGGCAGTGCCTCGACGACCCGTGACCAGGCAAGCACCACCAATGCGGGTTGCGTAACACAAGGCCATGCAGCCCCAGGGCCGAAGAAATGGGGACGGGGCACGGGATCAGCGGAGGGTATGGGGAGTTGTGGACCTGTCATCCAACCCTGGCAATCCCGGTTACCTCAGCCCCCGGAATGAGACCCCCGGGTCAACAAACGGACCTCCGGAAGTGCACCGGGTTACCAAAAGCCCTGACGGGTCGCCGGAGGTGATGGACCGCCCGGTGTCGGAGCAACCCAAAGCTACTGAACATCCGCCCCCGGGACGGTACCGTGACTTCACTGCCTCCCGCAGGAGCAGACAGCCTTCCCTTGCAGGTTAAGAGGCGGCTGACACGATTCGCCTTCCGAGGACGATGGGTGCGTTTTGCGGAGGTGCGGGGCTTCGGTGGCTTGTGCCGTGGCCCCCATGCCCTCTCGCCCCCTGCGTCCGGCGGCAACCGCGTTCCCATTTCCAAACAGTGACACCCGCCCATGCAACGCCTTCATGGTCCCATGCCATGCCCCCGCCCCGGGAGTTGGCGGTCATGCTGGAAAGAAGACAACCATCGCGCCCTCTGCGGAAAGGGGGACTCCAACAGAGCTGTCCTCAAGACTAAAAAAAAAACGCCGGCCTCCGGTACACTCGAGCCTCCGCAGAGCGACAGCCGGCGAGTAACTGCGGTCGGTCCGGCGTCGGTGAAGCACCAACCTCCGTCGGTTGAGTGTCAACCGCCGTCGGTGAAATGAATCCCGCCGCCAATGGCCTCGGGCCGTCCTTGGTGGAAAAAAAAAAGAAAGAAATGTTTCGTTGCCAAAGGACAGCCTGGCACTCCCTGGCAGACATGCCATGGGTGTCCGGCAGCGGAACTGAGTTTCGTTAGGAATCGACGCCATGCCCTGGGCCACTCCGTGAGACCCGCTGCTGCCGCACCCATAACACATTAGGAACCGGCTGTGTCCCAAGTCCGACTCAGTAGGGCGCAGCTCTTTCCGATCACGTCCGGCCTGGGGGACGCTAGTGGCAAGTCCCTCTCTCACGTACAGGGCACGGAAAAAAACAGTGCGGCCCCCTCATCCAGGCCCCTCATCCACCTCCGGCCCATTACCTTCTGTCTTCGATCTACGACCCTCTGTCTGCGATCTACGACCCTCTGTCTGCGATCTACGACCCTCTGTCTGCGATCTACGACCCTCTGTCTTCGATCTACGACCCTCTGTCTGCGATCTACGACCCTCTGTCTGCGATCTACGACCCTCTGTCTACGACCCTCTGTCTGCGATCTACGACCCTCTGTCTGCGATCTACGACCCTCTGTCTGCGATCTACGACCCTCTGTCTGCGATCTACGACCCTCTGTCTTCGATCTACGACCCTCTGTCTGCGATCTACGACCCTCTGTCTGCGATCTACGACCCTCTGTCTGCGATCTACGACCCTCTGTCTGCGATCTACGACCCTCTGTCTGCGATCTACGACCCTCTGTCTGCGATCTACGACCCTCTGTCTTCGATCTACGACCCTCTGTCTGCGATCTACGACCCTCTGTCTGCGATCTACGACTCTGTCTCCCACCAACGACCACCTACCTCACAGCTATAACCACCCTCCGATCCATACGTGGCCTTTCAGGAGCAGGGCAGGCAACGGTCAGAGGGTGCGAGCAAGCTCCGCAGCAAATATGGAGTAGACAGGAATCTTTTCCAATGCTGTGATTGTTTCCCTCAACACGTTTTATCAAAATTGGTCATCGATGATGCGTGCCCAAGACTAAGGCAAGAGGGCATCAATTGTGGTCTCTTCGACCTGCCATTCGCGAACGAACCACGTGACTTATGCTTCCCTCCCAATGCAACCATCTTAAGCTTGCCCCCCCCGCTGCACGTCCACACTCTAGCCAAGTGGGTCAGGCAGCGCACTGTGATGGTTCCGATGTGTGTCGCAGATGTGATATGTATACCTTGGGAAACGTTTGTCATGTGTCCTGCAATGGGGAGGATGGAAGCCAGAGCAGCGACCTCCCCCTTCCACAACTTTACCGGCCAGTGCATCAGCTAACAGCAATTGTGGCTTCCTGACGGTTAGCAAATAACCGACGACGGATGAGGGCTAACCGACGGCCAGTGGAATTCGCCGATGGTGGTTGGTTCACCGACGATCGGTGGCGGGTGTGTGACAGCAGTTTGCGGTTAGCTGATGTCGGTCGGTGGAGCTTCCGCTCACCAAATAATGTATCTGGGGCTGTTGGAAAAGGTGCGAAAGAGATCGTTCCACTACGCCTACGAACGGGAGCGTCTGCGGCGGCGGTCTGGTGAGTAGGAACGGCCACGAGAGTAGCTCCGAGACGATCCCCGCCACCTCTTCGGCGGCGGCGACCTGGAACGCGATCGGTCCCTGTAACCGTCGCGACCATACGGAGCGAAAGGAGGAATCGGAGGGTACCCATAGCCCCCCCGGTAATCCATATAGCCCGGCATCGGGAATCCGCCGAATGGAACAGGCGGCCAGCCAAGCGGCCCGCTAGGGGGCCCGTTGCTGCCGCGGCGCCCCCCCCTGCTGCCCCGCGGCGGGCTTCTGCGCGGGGGCGGCTTCTTCGGGCCGCGGGCGCCCATGTCCCCGGCCTTGAACTCCAGCGTCACCTGCCGGTCCAGCAGCCATGCGCCGTTGCACTTGTTGAGTGCCGCGCTGGCCTCGGTCGTGTCGGGGAACTCCACGAAAGCGTAATTCTTCTTGATGGCCACGTGCTGCACGTCAAAATCCTTGAAGAAATCCTTTTGTCAGGGAGATGCAGAAGCGTGGATGCGGGGGTTTTGGACAGGAGGTAAGGAGTTGTGCAGGACGTAGGTTGGGGATGGGAGGCACAGGGTTGTGGATGGGAAAAACCTATGGGAGGGTTTGTGGGAGGTACAAGGCTGGAGGCACATAACTGTGGACAGGTGAGCCCGAATTGTGAAGGGGCAATATGTGATTCTGGATGGGAGGAACAGGGTTTTGGACAGGAGATACATCATTGGAATAGCTGTGGTAGATGACCTACCAAGGGGTATGGAGGCGGGGTGGGTTTTTGGTGGCATGTGCACCGCCCCCCCCTTTGTGCAAGCACAGCCGCAGTCCCAAAAGTCCAGGCAAAACAGCGCTTCAATGCCCACCCCGTGCTTGCCATAATCCGACAATGGTCGTCACCCTCCGGTATCACACTGGCTGCATCTCAGTTTATGTGTCCAGTAAACGCGGCAAAGCCGCGGCAACGAACATGTCCAAACGCGGCGAAGCTGCGGTTATCGTTCCAGCAAGGCGGTGACGCCACCCACAGGCATTGTTGGCCCTTCCTGGTGCACCTCTCGTGCAACCGTGCTGTCGGGTAGGGTCATAGCGCCTTTGGGCGTAAAGGATGTGCTGTTGATTAACCCTGCTCAGACAAGCCCCGTGCTAAGACAAGCCCGTGCTTGCGCGCGACACGCACGACAGCAAAGCACAGAACGTGACAGGCATGCCAGGAATAGCAATGTTAGCCATGGCCGAAAATCATATCAAGACAAACCGCATGGGGTTGCAATTTGTGGTACAATGTTGTGATGAACAGAATGCACAATCATAGATCTGAATGAGCCCCCCTTTCCCTCTACAAGTGCGTCACAAATGCCCAACCCCGCATTCAGGACCACAAAAAACAGCGGTCCCAAAAAATCCTGAAAACAGCCATTCAACGCCCACTCCGTGCTTGGACGAGCCCATGCTTGCGCAGGGGGGGGGGGGACCCCAACCCCTGTCTTTGGAGGGGGGAATCCAAAAAAAAAAAAAAAAGGAACATGCTCTAGAAAGAACTGGGATGGTTTTGATGGGGTATGTGGCCCCACAACGGGCCCAAAAGGGCCGAAGGTATAACATTCCTGCTGACAGGATCCTGGCGGAGTACCAAAAATTAACAAAATTAGAGCCAAACACCATCAAACCGGTCATTGCATCCCTAATCCTACATTTTCCACAAAAACGGTGAAAGACAACACACACAACAATCCCAACCCACATGGTTGGGTCATGTGTAGGGGCTGGGACGGCCAGTTGTTGCAAAGAGGGGTCATTTTCAGTCCTGTTGTCAGCAAGAATGTCATACTCTATCTTGAGCCTGTGTCCGGGGCTTATGCCTTTTCAAAACCATCCCAATTCCTCCTGTAACATCTTTTTGAGGTCCACTCCAAAAAACATAGGGTGTCCCTACAGCCCAACCAAAGCCCAATTGGCCCCCCAAACCCTTGTTCGGTCATCAGTCTATGGCCTTTGCGCTGTGCGGCGGCTCGGCTAGCATTGCCTGTACTTTTGTTTGGGGGTTGAAAGGGCAACGGGTGAGGGGTGTCCGTGGTTGCTTGCGTGGAGAGTTGAATCTCCACCACCATTTTCCACAGGGTGGAAGAAGGGTGTCTACAACCACTTGCATGTATGTGGCATAGCATGCCTACCACCACTATTTGTGCAGTTCATGGAGGCCAGACAATCAATAAAGATTTTCGCAGCTACCAAATGCACAAAGAGGGACAAACGACACATAGTGGGGCATGTTGTGCTGCTGCTATCAAGATGGGAAGGAACCCACATTTTTGTACACATGCATCCAGAAAAACCCCTGTTTTGGGATGAGGCTGTGTTGTCCTTTTGTAGCTTGACAGTGCGGTTGGGTAATGGGGAAGGTGATGCCATCCGTTTTGTGGCTGTAAACTTTGATTGTGCAGTGGATATGGGCGAGGACTGCAAATCCTCAAGCTAAGCTGTAGCCGACCTTGGTCGTACTGCCCATGTCCGTACCAACAAGTGCCATTGGAGCAGTGATTTCCCTGTAGTGCTTGAGGCAGGGGTATGCGAGGTTGCCAGCCAACAGTCTGGCAGTCTGACTTGCAGGGATGGCCTGCAGGTGCATGTGTGCGGATTCGCAAATGTCGGACATGGAGAAAGATCAGAGGGGGGTTTGCCATAAAGGCTGAGAAACCAGGGGGGGGTGGGGGGGCTTTCTTGGGTGAGGCATGTCCAACTGCGGAAATCACAGCAGCAGGGGGGTGCAGGAGGGGGTTGGCAATTGGGGAATGATTGCTCCAGTACAATCCCAGTGTCCCCTGCTCTGCCCCCTTAGGTGCCTTGGGCTACTTTTTTTCTTTGGTCCAGACCAAAATGAGCTGGCGTATCCTGCTCACCATATGGTACTCGAGACAACCTCTCGGAATCACGGGTCAGAGCTGTCCAGTTCTACGATGGTCCCACAAACGACTGTGGTGGTGGATCTGACATGTAGTGAGGATTCGCTGAGTCTGAAAAACCTTGTGCCTTGAGTTACAATTAGTTGCCTGTTAAGTCTCGTGCGTGTGCTGGACTTACATGTGTCCAAAATCCGTTAGCCATTGCGCCCCGGGTCGCTTCAACGTGCCACGTCACAATGCAAAGCCCTACTATGCCTGCCTGTCCACAGGCATGCACCTTGATGTCAGATTCGCGGGTCCGGTACTCATCAAAATTGACCATGAAGAGCGTGCGGGTGGGCGCAGACTTGACCGCCTCGGCGCGCTCGACCTCCCGGCGCTTCGTGGCGCCGCTGCCCTTCGCGAACTCGACCCGGAGCCGCGCGCCGTCGAACTTGGAATTGTTGAGGTCTTTGATGGCGTCGCGCGAGTCGTCGTCGTTGTACATGAACACGAACGCAAAGCCCTTCTTCATATCCACCCGCTGCACGTCCCCAAAACGCCGGAATAAGGTCTCAACTTCGCTGGCCGGGACCCGCGGCGAAAAGCCGGCCACGTAGATGGACCGTGGCTCGGCGCCGCCCGTGACTCGCCGGGGACTGCGCGACCTCGAGCGGCTCCAGCTTCGTTCCCCGCGTTTTGGGCTCGGGCTCTTACCGGGGCTGCGGCTGCGACTGCGGCTGCGGTCGCGGCTACGGCTGCGGCTGCGGTCGCGACTGCGGCTGCGGCTAGACATGACCGCACCTGTGAGAGAAAACCGTGGCAAGCGACGATCATGAACCCCAAACAAACCCACGACTGGGCAGTTCTAGCGTCCCGAGTGCGAAGATCATACCCCGCCCCCCCCTTGCGCAAGCACGGCCGCGGTCCCAAAAAACCAGGCAAAACAGCGGTTCAACGCCCACCCGGTGCTTAGAGAAGACCATGCTTGCATGTGGCACACATGATGGCAAACACACATGACCGCCCACATCCCGGAGAGCCCTCTCATGCAGATGGTGATAGGCTGTGGAAGGGGAATATCAGGAATGGCTAAGAATCACCTCAAAACAAACATCATCGGGTTGCAATGTGTCGTAAATTGTTTTTAAAACCCATGTCACATCTGAGAACACAAAAACAATGGTACCAAAAATTCGTAAAAACAGCGGTTCAACACCCACCCCGTGCTTCGACAAGGCCGTGCTTGCGCAAGGGGGAGGGGGGGTACCCACGGAGGGGCACCTCCTCGGTTCGGACGCGGAGCCCCCCTCCCCCACACTCACGGTGGGCTGGAGGCCCCCTTGGGGAGGCATCAATGGTCAGGTTGCCGTGTACGCATTAGGCTCCGGCTGCGCCTGCCCCACAGCTTTCATCGCCCACTGTCCCGTCCAATCGCTTGCAGTACATTCAGGTCCACCGATGTGTTCTGGCCTGCTCCCTCCCTGGATGCTCGGGTTGCGACCTTCAGGACTCCACCATGTCAGGCGTGCATTCTGGTCAAAGGTCACTCCGGTGCTGGGTGCTGCGACGCTGGCCCCGTTCGGACCCCCAGGTCCAGCTAAGCTTGGGGAGGAGGGGGGGCTGGGAGGGCAATGAATCAGCACCAAAGTACCAGCGACATCACAGTCAATGTCCGGACGCGATGAACGGCCGTGCTTTCGGCAGTCGCGAATAGAACAAACTGCGAACCAGGCAATTCATTGCAACAACCGAACAGCCAAACGAACGCACTTGTTGATGCAATAACAGGGCTCTAATTTGGGACCAATTAGGACGGTTGAACAGGCCGCCCGGTACGGAAGCTTCATCACTGAGCAGGCAACCGACAGTGGGTTTGTGGTAAGCCATGGCAGTTGGGCGGTAACTGCTAGCGTTTGGGCACTAACCGACGGCGGTTGAGCGGTGACCAACGGCGCTCAAGCAGTCACTGACGATGGTTGGGCAGTACGGTTGGGCAGTGCGCCGCTGTAGTTGGGCGGTAACCGACAGCCAATGGACGGTAACTGCCCGCGCCAGGGGCACCATCCTTTCAAACGCTGTCCTTAAAGAAAACCACAATTGGGGGAAATGAACAGCAATCGCAGAATAATTAATGGCGGTTGGAACATATGCCGAAGCCAAATCCTGACTGCAAGATTCCACATGGCCTGTGCTTTGGTACGTGACGGAGTCCTCTCTCGGAGCACCTCGGGGGGCTCACCCAATGGTTGGCTTTTTCCTGTGCCAAAAAATGTTCACAATGCCTCCTTGAGAGTACACTCAGTCAACTTCAATAAAACACACAAGTTCCAACCACATTCTTTTGCATTGCCTTCCGCAGAGGGACCTTGCATTTTTTGGTCCAGGTTCCCCACATGAGGTCACAGGCCCTCCATTTCCGACATATGTAGGCCAGTGCAGGGCAATCAAAGGCTTGCGCGTGCCAGTTGAACGTTTTCAAGAGCACTGCTAACAGGCACGCACTTTGCACAACCATTACATCGGACGACAGTCTAAAAGGTGATCTACGGGGAATATTTGCCCGGCATGTGCCTTGCGTGCTACTTTTGTACCAACTATCCCAATGTTAACCCCAGTTTTCCCAAAAACCGAAACCAAAAATTGCGAATTCCACATCAAACCAGTGACATGTGATGTTTGTAATAAAAAATGGTATCCCCACAAGTGTGAGGGTCAACACATTCAGAACACACCACAAATTGTGGTGGTGGAGCACCTTTGGTAACACAATGCCAAAACCTCTGCCTCATCCTCTCCATCATCTTGGTGGCCGAGTTATTTACATAACTGCAAACCCGAGGCGGGACATCGTCCCATGGTCCGTAGGAGGGGGGGGGGGGGGTAAAGAGACCTACCTTCAAATGCAAAATTGCGCAAAATGCAACAAAAGCCTTCCCTTTTCAGGTTGAGGTTTGGGCTGCACTTGAGAACCGGAATTGGAACTGAAACTCAAACCCGAATTCCCAAGAGGCCGGAAAATTCCAACAATACTCAGCCCCTTGCAAGAGCAACACCAAAGTTCCGAAATTTGACGGAAACAACACCTCATGTTGCTCTGACAAGGGCGTTGCTTGTGCGGCCGTGAGAAAATGCAAGAGTTGACTATTGTCCATCGCATCGATGCAGATTTGGCCACTGTGGCAGCTCACCCTAGCTATAGCTACCCCTTGTGTGCGCACTACTAGCCCAAGGATCTCAGTCGCAGAGGGTTGGCTCACAAAACTCGCTTTGGAGGATGCAAGGAAGGAAGGAAATCATATTAAGGAGCAATAGTCCATGGGGCTTCTGCCCATTCCATCACCCAGATTCACCCAAGGGGCAAGTCGTGCGGGTATCAGGAGAGCTGCTGCCCTGTATGACGCTTTGGAGGATGCAAGGCACGCACACGGGGCACGAAACAAGAAGGTGCAACCACGCGAACATATCACGGCAGTAGTGGGCACCATGCAAAGGCGGCGTACAAACAACCTACACCGAATCGCATTGGCAGTGCCTGTCATATCCCGTTAGATTTGCCCAGATCTGTCAGCCGTCCATGGCCTAGGTCATGCTGTGCAGCCAGCTATGGCAGAAGGTCTATTCCAGCCAACGGCTGTCGTTATGTACAGTGAAGAGGCTGATTTGGGACATGTGCGTGCGTGCGTCCGTGGTGTGGGTAGGTGGCTCATTCAACCAGGGAAAGCATGCCGGAGGTCCCATGCACACGCTTGTGCAATAGTCACTGCAGAGTGGGTGCGCGCATGGCATCCACGGGCTGCCGCATCTCACGCACAGCACGCACCCTCGGCTGCATCACACAACCAGAGCGCGCCATTGGCTATCCTCAGGCAACCAAATTTTCCTCAGGCAACCAAATTCTCCTCAGGCAACCAAATTCTCCTGGCGCTCAAAATGTGCCATTGAATGGAAGCCAGTCCGGTCCTCGCCCCAGCTCCGTTTCCAACTCCATCCCACTCGACATCAGAGCGGGCAGCAGCGCCGTGTGCGCGGAAGAGGGATGGGTTGCTGTCGTCGAGGGAGGGGTGGGACAGAGCTTGTGTGAGACCCCAGGGAAGGGGGGGTAATTCATTTGCGGGCGGGTTTGAGCCACTTTGCGATGGACGGGGCCCTCCTGAAAAACATTCAGGGAACATGGGTCTTGCAGTGCATGCACCATGCGTGCCACTTGCAGCAGAGCTACTGAGAGCTACTGCGAAAAATTGGCCAAATGCGTACGTAAGGAAAAATAGTAGACAACGGGATACAACAGCTGTGCTTTGAAATGGTGAGCATTGGATTGCCACCGTCAGTGGAGAATGGGTGCATGCAGCGGGGGGCAACCGCAAACTGGTGGGCTTGCTGTCCGTGCTGTCCCTCCGTGATGGCACCTGGGAGGCTGTCACCACGGAGGTGACCGTGACCGTGACCGTGACTATCTAACAGTGGATTGTCACCAATGCGTCAACTTGCAGATAAACGTAATGTCAAAGAAATGCTTACCCTCAGGTCGCGGCTCAGTGACGGTCGCTGGCATGGCACTTTGTGGGGAAACCGACGGTTGTTGGCGGTTGGCCCGGTGCCGTTGATGTCCAGCGACAGCAATGGTACTGAGTGGTTTGGTGGATGCAGGTGATGTCGCTTCAATGGCGTTGGGCGGTTGGCCAACAACAGGTCAATGGTTACCCATGGTGGTGGACAGTGAACAGATGACGGGCCCTGTGGCCAATGTGTACATGCGTCCTGCGTGCGAATTACATACAACAATCCAACTGCAGAGTGCAAAGTCATCCTTGTTGGTGGAGGCCATTGAGTATCCATGGCAGAGAACTCAAGTGCGGAGGCGTCTGAATTGGAAACTTACACGTCCTCCCCGACTCCCCAAACCCCTGGACACGTGAACAGAAACAACTCGAATCCGTGTTCTCAGGTTCGGTGAACCTTCTCTCATAGGGGGCGTTTTCGCACAGCGCGCGCACAGCGCGGGCACAGCGCCAATTATTACGGTGATTATCCAGGTAATAACCCTGAAAACCACGCACCTGCGGAATCATGCACAATCAATTCAAAACTCAAAAATTCAAACATCTGATGCTTGCCATGGGTCCCAGGGACGTAAATTCTGCCCCCTGTAGCCCCGTCCACTGCAGCAGCCATTCAATGACGTCCTTTCAATCTTCTGAACTTACCGAACTCCCGGTGGTGGAGAACAGCCAACTTTTCGCACAGCGCGTGCACAGCGCACGGTACGCCCCCATAGACCCAGCTAATCAACGGGTACCCAAAAACATGCCCCCGCGCGTGCCTTGTGCACACAAGGCGCTCGAGCACGATCATTGGGTACACCACATGGATCGCCTAAAAGAGCAGGCATCCGATGGCCCGGAGCAGTGGACAAGGCCGATGTGACAATATGGCAGCAAGACCGAGGGGGCTCGGACTGCTCTCTGTGCCCTGACCCGTACTTCTTCGTGCACGCTCGCCTCAAAATTTGGCAGAAATGCGCAAAGCAAGAAACATAAAGCGGAGGGCAGATGCTGGCGGTTGGAAGATACGCGCTGTCGGTTGGTGGGTTATCTACAGTTGCCGGGTGGTAACCTCGGGAGATGCACAGTAACCACTGGCGGCTCTACAGTAACTGCCCCCGATTGGCTGGCAACTGCCACAGGTCAATGGTGACTGCTGAGAAAGTTCAGATTCGGATCTGGCAGCCAGTGGGCAGGCTCCAGCAGTTAGAGGGTAAATGCCTCAGCCCAAGCCAAGCCTGAGCCACACAATACCACTCCAGAGGGGCAAGGAAAAGTTGCAGGGTAACACTGAAGAGGACAGTGGAACGGGTGCAGAGCAGGCTGTTCCTAAGCGCATGACATGTTTAAGAACCGTTTGCTGACACGCTGACGCCCAAAGTGACGTGTTGCCAACCGTCGGTGCCACACGTCGGATTCGAACCCACGAACTCTGGGTAGGCGTCCGGAGGTGGTAGAGACCATCTGGTTTTTCGGTTCCACGTCGAGATCTATGTTGCAGGCGCTGATGCTGCATCTTGACATGGAGACGACAACTGATTGCCATAACCGACTCCACCACCACCTGCTGGGCGGTGAGTGTTGTCGGTGGTTCATGCCACAAAGTGTGGGGCCTTGTCTCAACATGGAGTCGTGGATGTAGCGTGCTGTCTTGATTACCAGGGAACGAGAGTCCCTTGCATCCGCCCTCTAGGAAGCGCATTCAAGCATCGCTACAAATTCCCTTGCAATGCTCATCCGGGAACAGGTCAAGGTCCCCCCAGAGGCCATCAACGCACGCGCTCCTCCTCCACCTTGTCCTGCGGGCCACCCAAAGCACCAAAGGAGAGCGAAGATGGCAGAGAGGACGACGAGGAAGACGTGTCCGCGGAGCCTCACACTATACTCCGAAACTCCTCCGAACAAACCTGCACCACAAGCGCATGCACAATGGGACGCTTCAGGGTACTTTCAGGTGGGTGGATGGGCACTCTGTTGAGTGACCGGCGGCAGCGCTGCTGCCCAACATCCCAGCGACTCTTCCATCGACGTCTCTCCACCGGCACCTCAAGCACTGCCCGCGTAATATTCCGCCACCCCCCCGCCCCCACCAAGGGTCATGCTTCAAAAGACGGGTACAAAGGGGATGCCGTGTTCACACAACGTCGTGCTTGCATGCAACACCAACTGCCACATAGTGGGGCCGCCAGAAGCGGGGTGGTGCCAGACAGATGCTAAAGATCCGAAGGGGGATGGGAGGGGGGGGGGGGGGGGCTCCTTGCGAGAACAAGGGCAAAAGCACTGAAAATGACGGAGACACCGCCTCCTGTTGTACTGACAAGGAAGCGCACGAAGACACAAGGTAGTGCCACTACCTCAGTGCCCGGTCCATGTATGATGACGTGGCAACAAGTGGCAGGACAGTGATCAGATCCCCATGTACCAAAATACCATCCCCAGGCCCACAGCCATCAGACCTTCATGGCTGGGGCTGGGCTTAGCTGTCTAGGGCAGGGGTTGGAAGGACGGCAGGATAGATACCAACCCAGGGGCTGGGCATGTGCCTCCATTCCGGGACAGAGCCAGGGCGTACATAAATGTTGCACACGCGCGGCACATCCGCATGCCGCGCAAGTTCCCACCGTAACCGGACCGTGACGTAATCGAGCATAATGGAAGGTATTGTACAATACAGCGGTCTGCAACCGATTCAGAAGTCCGAACGCTGCGGCGCTGGGACATGTGTGAGCGGGAAGGCGCACTGCTGGCGCCCGCGGGTCCAACCCGCAACCAAAATATCCAGGCGTGACGCACATTTGGGATTCCAAAAAACTATCACTCCAAAACCCTCTGATGGAATTGATAGGATAGATAAAATAGGTCATAAGAAAAGAAAATGGAGACACTAGTCGAAAAGATTCAACCTTTCAGCCCACCGAATTTCCTCCACAACAGGCTTCTGTGCTCTACATACCCACCTAGAGCAGCCAAGTTACTAAAAATGGTATCTCAGCGATGTATTGTCATCAGATCGCAGTGGGAAAGTGCTACGTCTCTAGGGAACACCTCTATAAAATGGACAAGCGTAGACACAGGAAATCAACCCGGACGAATCCCCGAAGAACATGCGACAAATATCACTGCGAGAAATGCCTTTTCCTGGGGACCCAAACTGTCACCGACAAAATAGGTAGCCTGTTGACCGGGACCACTTAATCATCCAAGACAAAATTGTAAAACGTCTGAACATTTCCGATGTGCAGAACACGCAGTCCCACAACCGGAGAACCGCGTGCTCGTACTTCACGTATGGGCGGATCTATTGGGAGGCCAACACGAAGGTGCGTGGCGACTGCTGCAGTGGGCGCCACGGTCACAAGCGTCGTTCTAAGCACGGATTAGCAACAGCAGGAAAAGCCGGGGCCGGCCGCCCGGGGGGCGCGCGGACGGCCGGTGTGTCATCGACACCCTTGAGAAGGAGTGTCCCGAGGAGTTGCTGTTGGGGGCGGTGCGGCAGGACGACGAGAGCGCGAAGGCCTTCTGGAGGGCTATGGGCTACCCCCGGAAGAAGATGTTCCCCGTCGGGCCCGGTGAGTACACCATGAGAACTCAGATGCTGTCAAAACCCCGGGGGCGAAGAGGGGGGGTGGACCGGCTCCGCTGCGACCCACCCACCAAACGTCGGGGAAGGGGGGGGATTCTTGCGCTGAGCATTTTGAGACACATATGTTGGAGCACCAAACGGAGGCAAGAGGTGGGGGGGGGGATTGAGCCCCTCCCCAAAAAAACTTACAGCCCCCCCCCCCCCCCGGCCCCCATGGGGTGGGCTTGCATATCCTGAGTCCAACATATATTTGTGTACCCCTTCCCCTCAAAATCTCACTTTCTTACTCGGTATGAAAGGCCCACCCGTCTTCTCTTGCTTGTTGCCTGACCCCAGCCCTCCCTTCCCCGTCCACACATCCCCTCCCAACCCCGACCCATTCCCTGATGCTAATGCGACCCCCCCCCCCCCTGCGCGCGCGCACCTTCGGATTGGAGGCCCCGAACTGCCGGGTTCGATTCTTGCTTTCTACCTACGGAATGATGGCAAGCAGCACCGCCCCGGGCTCCGGACCCTGGACCACTGGGCCCTCCGACAGCACCGGGGGGTCCGGAACTGCTGGCCCGGCGGCCGGTGGCGGATTTGGCTGGAAACGGGTTGTCCGGCGGTTCGGAGGCATATCAAGGGGGGAACCAGCAGGGGCCAGCACAGTGCGGGTACGCGGAAAGTCCGCCTCAGAGGCTCGCCGGTCGAAGCCAACAGTGCGCCAAGCCCCCATCTCTCCTCTCCTTTACACTAGCCCCCCGCCCCCAGCGGGATAGACGATGCGCATGTGGCGTGCTGTAACAGAAAGGTGTTGTGCAGCAGCAGCCATCACAGGGCCGGCAAGGGAATCTGCTGGCGGTTGCAGGAGAATGGGGGGAAAGGATCGGAGTGGTGGCCAGCAGCAGCACGCCGCGCCACAATGACACAGTGCAACAGCCAAAAAAGAAGGAACACCACAAGCCCCGAGAATGACCCAAATGGCCGGCGACCACAACGGGAGTGTCCGCCCTACGCGCGGGCCAGAGGCAGAAGGAGAACATGTGCACAGCACAGGGCTGCCCCCGCCCCAAAAAAAACAGAGCACATTTCTTGCCTCAAACTCGCGAATCCAAGGGACACAAACCGCGTGGCCATACCAACCCCCAACCCCCGCCTCTGGGGCGGTGGGTTACTACCGCTGCCGCGCGCGCGCTGGGTGTGCGCAGGCAGGCACGCCCTGACAGGCCACGAAAGCTCGCGGTCGGTGCAGAGCTCAGGGGAGCCCGGGGGCCAGGCCCTTCCCTCAAGCATAACCCTGCCCCATGCCCCCACTCTCCCCCCCGCGGCCCGCTTGGAGCGTCACGGCCTCCGCAGAGGCAGGCAAAATGGGGTACGGCTCGATGGAGTCGGAGCGCAGGAGCAGGTCAACGTCCACGTCCTGGGTCACGAAACAGAGGTGCTGGAGGCGCAGGTACTCGACCGACATCATCTCCGATAGCCGAGACTCGACCCGGCGGAACGTAAAGATCTCTTCTTCACCGGTGAACCGCTTGTCAAAGTCTGCCCGATTGCCCTGAGGTTGTAGGACGCAAGACCGGAGCGAGCCACAGAAATGGAAGATGAGCGTGGCACTCGCCGCTCTGCACATGCGGATACACATCGTAGGGGGACGTTTTCGCACAGCGCGTGCACAGCGCGCGCACAGTGCTGGTTTCTGGGATGGGTCCCTAGAGACTTGGGCCTTTTCGATCACGGGATAGACCACGCACCAATGCCCCTGAGCGACTGGAGGTTTTTGTACAGGGGGGGGGGGATTTCACCCGGGGACAATTTCGCAGGGGATAATTTCGCCACCCTTGAAATCCCCAAAGCCCCAAGCAAGCATGTGTCTCGCAAAATGTCTCTCAATTTTCGAAAAAAAAATTTGTCTCTCGGTCTGTATATGCCCCTTGAGGACATAGATGTCAGATGTGGTCATTACTCCAGTGGTACGTGCACTTGATTCTGATTGCACAGGCGTTTGTTCAAATCCCAGTGACGCAATGTTTTTCATCTGTCCAACACTTGTGAATCTGATGAGATTGGTTTTTCATGCACAAACAAACCCTGCCTGAAGCAGTCTCCAATGGTCACAAAACAACAACACACGCACTACACAGAGGGTCCAAAACTGCAACACGCTGGCACAACATGGTCCCAGAATCGTGTTTTCCAAGAGGAGCCAGGCGCGCCCACAAACGCGCCTCCAAAATTGCAATAGGTTGCCACAACATGGTCCCAGAATTGTGTTTTCCAAGAGGAGCCAGGCGCGCCTACGAACGCGCCTGAGCCAACCGTTTCTTGCACAGCTTCATGAAAACTGATGCAGACGATCCAGTAACTGGTGCAGGAGGTGCAAGCTTCTTTTTCAAAGCATTAACAGGCACACGCGCGTTCGTAATCACGCTTGGCCCTGCTCAGGAAACACAATGCCTGCAGCTGTGGTGAAGGATGGAA
This sequence comes from Eutreptiella sp. 'Long Island Sound 2002', assembly GCA_964036045.1. Classification (NCBI taxonomy): domain Eukaryota; phylum Euglenozoa; class Euglenophyceae; order Eutreptiales; family Eutreptiaceae; genus Eutreptiella; species Eutreptiella sp. 'Long Island Sound 2002'. The sequence continues at coordinate 10,779,887 of OZ038382.1, read as the reverse complement.
CTGTTACGCCAAAATTTCGCCAGGGGAAAATTTCGCCACCTTTCTTAACGGCGAAATTTTCCCCGTGAAATTCTTCCCCGGCGAAATCCCCCCCCCCCTGTATTGCAATCATTCGCACTGACCACTGACCAGGGAGGGGCCTAGATTACGATTTTTCAGAGTACGGAATATTACGGAATATTACGGAACTATTACGATTTTTTTAACCGTGTAATATTGACACACCGTACCGCATTGCACTTCTTTATGGTGTCACTCCACAGCTAGCCTGAGCTACATTACTCCAGGCTGCCCAGCCTTGTGACCCGGGTCCGGCATGTTTCCGCCATTCACGAACACGTTGAGGAAGGTGTCATGCACTGTGGAATGAATAGCTCGGGGTTGATTTTTTTGCGGACAAGCGTCCATTTTTCGCACACCGGTGGAAATTTATTTGGCGGGCCACCGGTGGCTTGTTATGTCCCACATACATTCGGCGTTTAGAAGCGGCCTTCCACATCGCCATTCACGTACATGGCCACTTCGAGGCGACGGAGGTCCGGTCGTGTGCGTCCCCGGTTCGCGGTGTCCAACAGGGTTCATCACAATGCGGGCACCACATCGTACCATCCCGATCCTCAAAATGCCTAGGATATTGCGTAGCACGCTTAGCAGCAATCATCTTGGAAGCATAATGCGCACTCGAGGTTGTACCGTCCGACACCTTTTGCTTCTTGGAAGGCTGCATCGAAGACTTGCGCTTGGCAGGCATTGGGTGCAAAAGAACGCACAAGTAGAAGAAACCTTGCCAATGAGAAGCCGAACACAGAGAAACACAACAAAAACAACAAAAACCCAGCAAATTAATCGTGCAATTGTGCAACATTACGGCAAACACACAAAAAATTGCTGAATATAACAAAAAATTATGAAAATTACGAAACATTACGATCGTAATCTAGGCCCCTCCCTGCACTGACCCAACAACACTTGTAACACGGGTAATTTGGTTCCACAATGGACTCGGATGGGAACGCCATGTCGGGTCAACAAACGGCTTGGGGCAGAGAGCTGAAAATTGGGGGTCAAGTGACCCAAACACAGGCAAAAGAGATGCCAAAATGTGCAAGCGAGAGGCGGCGGAGATGCTAACAAGTGCGGGGAAGTTGGTGGGAGACGTGGGAAAGAAAATTCTAATGCTCTATGTGCTGTGCGATGCCGAAGCACCCATATGGTCCATGGGCCAAATATGGGCCAAATAGGGTGAAAAATGCAACGAAGAGGGTCGAAAACATGCTGTGCAAATTTGTGTTTATTGCTGGTGCATACAATATAAAAAAACCGATTTTGAATAACAATGATTGTTTTTTTCTGAAAACTGCAGTTTGTGCACCCAAGAACCCTATGGCCCACCCAATCTTAATTGTAAGGTGTAATGATGATAATACCAAACAATATGATGAAAAAACGGGGGGGGGTGGGTGGAAACCACGCAACGAGGGTTTGGAGCATACTTTACACGTGTTTTTTGATCACACTTTGGACCCATATGCACACTAGGGATAGAGCGGGGTGTTGCAGTTGACCGACATTAAGCGCCCCGCACCTCCTACCCACCCTCAAGCGTGATGGATGCGCCAGAAGCGTGCCCGAACTGATCATGCGGGGTCCGCCCTGCAGGGGACACGTGTCCTGAGGGGGGGTGCTGGTCTGGGCTGACCTGTCGCAGTAGAGTGAGACCCTGGCACACCCCATGTCTATCAGAGTGCACACCCGCACTTGCGCCCCTGCCCTCCCACCTGGTGCCCCCTCTCCCTTGAGAGCGCTGCATGCGTCCCGTGTCCAGTCCTCAAGTCCATTGTTGGCTCTTCGGCAACATGGCGGTCCCAGCTCCCTTCCACTATGGTACCGCACCGTTCTTGTCCCTCTATGGTGGGGTGTACTCCCGCCCGCCCGCCCTCTCTCCTGCTCATCCCCCCGCCCCTCCCTCCCGAAGAGGGTATGGTACGGTACAGTAGGGAGAGTCGGTGGGGTATCCTGTCGGTAGCCGTAGTCACTCTGGGGCAGACGGCTGCCAATAGCAAACTGGCTCCCCATCCACTACGTAGCGAGGGAGGGAGGGAGGGAAGGTAGGGTGGCTGAGTGGTTGGGCGGGATGGAGGGAGCGAGAGCGAGCGAGGGGAAGGGTGAGAAGCAAGAGCGAGGGAGGGAGGGAAAAGAGGGAAAGGAGGGACGGTGGGTGTCCGTGCTAGACAACTTCTGACTGTCGCAAATGTCGTGCGACCATGGCGCATGATTGCAATATCACAAAGCGCCCTCTTGCCGCTTCTCCTGCCCTGGCACGAGGGTGGAAGAGGAGGCTGTCCTTTAACGGGTCTCGGACCTGTGACTGGTCGTCCTGGGCGTGGCTGAAATCGTCCACGTCGGCGTAGTATGAGGCGAAACGCTCCTGGGTCTCGTCATCGGACTGCTTCTCGTAGTTGAAGAGAGCATGCGGCCATTCGCTGGCAGTGCACACCAGCTTGACTTTGTACTGATACAGCTCGTCCACGAGGGAGATGAAGCGCCGACCTAAAAAGGGGGGGGGGGTATGGATGGTCTGAGGTGGTGGGGGGGGCGGGGTAATGGAATTGGAATTGGAACGGGAAGCCGATAGTTAGGCTCACGGATACACTCCAGCAAGACGCGATGGCATTCTGGGTGACACCGCACACGCTCCCTTTGCTCCCACTCGCCGCTGCCGCCTGCCGGCCCGCACCCGGGGAGCGCTGCCCCCGCCCTGGCCCCATCCCCCCCCCCCCCCCCGACCGCCCTGTCGTGCCACGCTCCGGGCCGGGCATCAGGGTCCCGCTGCAGCGGAACCCAGCATCCTGCCATCCCGCTGGATGTGTGGGGATGTTAAGAGAGATGGCGGCGTGCGGAGCGATACGAAGACGATGTGCAGGAACGTGAAGAGGTGTGAACGTTGGGAATATGTGCAGGGGGATAATTTCGTGCGGGGGTTATTTCGCCGGGGAAAATTTTGGAGGGGGCAAATTTCGCCACCCTTGCAAAACCCAAAGCTCACACTGCTTCACGCACACACTGCACTGCCAAAAACCCCAGATTGGGCCAGGGGAAAATTTTGCCACCTTCCTTAAAGACGAAAATTTCCCACCAAAATATCCCCGCCCGAAATCCCCCCCCCGTAAAGAGGCGGGGGGGGGGGTGGCGGGGTCGACGGTTGTGGACGGGTTTCCAAGAGGCGTGGGTTGCAGACCCTCGTGGCGGTTAATGAGGCCAATCTTCGGGATCCCGTTGATGAAGACGGTGTGGTACGTCCGGGCAATGGCCGCGTAGTCCGCGGGGCCGAGGGCCTTCTCGTCGCTGCACAAGTCCCAGAAACTGAACATGGCGCAGAGGCCGGACTTGTACGGGATCGTGATGTACCGCGTGCCCACGACGTTCAGCCGCGCGCCCTTCACGACCTCGTGGGGCGTCAGCCTCGTGAAGAGCGTGAACAGCTTCTGCCGCGTCCGTTCGTTGTTGGGCACGAAGTACGTGTTGGTCGCCCGCGTGCTGGTCAGGCGGTAGTCCTCCTGCCGGTGCAGGTGGTGCACGATGCAGCGCGTCTGCAGCTCCTGCGAACACCCGTGAGACAAGGAGGATCGGACGGGGCTGCGGGGCTGTACTGTTGTGCAGGGGAGGGGGGATGGAGCGTCCGATCCAATTGCGAAAAATTGCGGCAAAATTGCGGGAAAACTGTTGCGATGGCGCCAGCTCCTTAAGCGTCAGGGGACAGCACTTCTGGACAGGTGACCAACGGTTTTTTTTTGTGTCGCACGGCATGGCCCAATGGCATCACAATTGCAGGAGCCAACTCGAAATATGCGACTGCGCAAACGTCTGTTGTTGATGAGGTACAGGCTTTGCACCACTGCTGCAGGCCAAAGAGCCCTCTATCTTGCCAGAAGCGGTGACGGCAAAGGGCACCAACAGGCAGGCACGCAAAATGGGCCAGCCAGAAATAATTGCTAAGAAAACTGCGACAAATTGCGAAAACTTGCGGACCTCAATCCCCCCCCCCCTGCGTTGGGGCTGCTGGGCTCTTGGGGCTCTGCAGGACTGTGGGGCTGTGCAGAGCCGCATGTGGCAGTCCCCTGGTCATCTTCGCGGTCGGAGGCCTCGTCAAGGCCCATGCCAACGTCGAGGTGCCCGTCCGTCCGCCTCCGGATCAGGGCGGTCGAGGTTCCCTTGCCGGGGCACCGGGCCACCAGAAGACCTCCAGCGCCTCCAACCACCCACGCGGCGCTTGGCCCGCCGGGCACCCTGCAGCTGTGGCCCCAGTCAAAAAGAGCACAGCTGTGTTTCACTGCGGAAACGAACCCTCAATGTTTGAGCAGACACCTCACTCACCGTACAGCCGATGCACAGGCACGCACCTCAACAAAATGCGTGAAATCCAGGTTCATGTGGTACAATGCATCGGGGGCCTTGTTGCTGGTCGCCACCACGATGACCCCCTTCTGAAAGAACAAGTTGAAGAGCCCCGTCAGCAGCACCGCATCCGCAATGTCCGTCACCTGGAACTCGTCAAAGCACAGGACCCACGACTCATCTGCGACCTTCGGACGGGAGGGCAGACCGGAGAGATTCAGAAGATGGGAGCGCGGTACGGAGGGAGGGGGCATGAAGAGAGTGAGTGAGTGAGTGAGTGACTGGGAGGGAGGGAGGGAGGGAGGGAGGGAGGGAGGGAGGGAGGGAGGGAGGAAGGAAGGGAGGGAGGGAGGGAGGGAGGGAGGGCGACCTCCGTCGCTAGAAGGTCCAGTTGCCGGACCTCCGGCCACTGCTGGCCCTCCTCCTTGCGCTTGCGCATGCTCTCCACCGTGAGGCAATGCAGCCGGCGGTGCATCTCCAACATGAAGTCTGTCAAATGCACCCGCCGCTTCTTCTCCACAGGGCAGCTGTGATAGAACATGTCCATGAGCATGGTCTTGCCACATCCCACCTCTCCGTGCAGATACATCCCCTGAGACGCAAGAGAACAAACGTGCATAGGGGGGCACAAATATTGCTGAAGGTGGGGATAGGGGCCTGCTGACTCTGCAGGCCGGCATTCTGGTGCCCTGCGCCAAGTGGTTGCTACGGAGTCGCCCGACTGAGGGCCTGCGGACCAGCATCTGAGCTTTCCATTCGGACGGGTGGCTTCAGATGGACGAACGGATCGAATCCCACGGTGCGGTAAGGGATCTGGTCGCAAAACTGTGGAGAATTTCGAAAGGTGGTTGTCAGGAAGGCAAAACGCCTCATTCTGCAGGCACAGGCCTTGCGTGGTGACTGGGGGGGGGGGGGGGGGTCGGAGGAGGAGGGACGGTGTCAAACCCGTTGGGAGCCCGCTGGGGGACATGAGCGGTTTGGGGTAGTCCCGGACGCAATCATGATTCCACTGCAACAGTTCGAAAGTCTTTGAGATGCTATGTACAGGATGCATACATCTATAAACAGAAAAGCGACTCAGGGGGCGTTTTCACACAGCGCGCGCACAGCGCCAATTATTACGGTGATTATCCAGGTAACAACCCTGAAAACCACCCACCTGCGGAATCATGCACAATCAATTCAAAACTCAAAAATTCAAACATCTGATGCTTGCCATGGGTCCCAGGGACCTACATTTTGCCCCCTATAGCCCCGTCCACTGCAGCAGCCATTCAATGACGTCCTTTCAATCTTCTGAACTTACCGAACTCCTGGTGGTGGAGAACAGCCAACTTTTCGCACAGCGCGTGCACAGCGCGCGGACAGCGCACGGTACGCCCCCTCATAGTTATATGGGCCTGAGGTAGAAAACCAAAACAAAATGATTTAGTGGGGTAGTCCCGGGGGGGGGGGGGGGGCACCTGCAGGCGCGCACTCTTGTGCACCGTCCCGACCGGCAACCCCGCGGCGAAGGGGACGATGCTGTCGATGACCTCCGGAGAGCAAGACGACTCCTGGAAGACGTCAAGCGCGCAGTCGGAGTACCGGGGCAGCTCCTGCGCCGCCGGGAATGCGTCGGCGTCGTGCGTCTTGACGACGGGGTCCTCCGTCCCGGTCAGGGAGCTACCAGCCTGTTGGCCGGCCCTTCTGCGGACCTGTTGGGGGGATCAATGGTCGGTTCCGATAGACTGAATGTCCCCGCCATAGACAATTCCAGCCATTAGTCCAGCAGTACTGCGAAGTCCAATCAATGCACGTGTCCCCTTCTTGGTTGGGGTGCTCCACTATGTAAAGTACAGTGAGGCGTTTTTTGCGGTTAGCTCTGCGGGTCACTTGGGTGCTTGTCGTTGGGTGCAGACCTGTTGGGAGGCGGGGGGGAACCGCATATTGCAGGGTATGACTTGGTTGTTTGGGGGGGCGGGGGGCAGAGCCGTCCCGAAGGGAACAAGAAATGATTCCGTTGCACTTCACTCAAAGACTGACGCGACGGCAGCCGGTCCAGTCACCAACGGCGTTGCCCAGCCGCCGACAGTGGCTGGCGCAGCCCCGTTGGCGGTTTGTAGTCAACTGACAGCAGTTGGCAGTTACAACACGGCAGTTGGCGATTAATCGCCGGCGGTTCGTGGGCAATCCTTCAGGAGCGTCCCAAGCCGAAAAAACAGGTAGACAACATCCGGTTCCTTGAGGATAGAGGGTCGGTGACAGGCTCCCGAACACGTGGATGCGGGCAGCAGCCCAACATAGGCCGGCCATGACTGCATTGGAGCAGTGCTGTGCTCTGGCATGGTGCGTGACGGTCCCCCCAACAGGGCACGTACCCCTAACGTCGCCAAGCCGAGGCCGCACTTTGCGCGCAAGGGACGTGGAGGCCCAACCCACAAAGAGGTGGAGCCGGAGGGGGTACATTTTTGTACCCTCCCCCCCCTTTGTCCAGTACCCCCCCGGCGCGCGACGGTCCCCCCCCACCCCCGGGGGAACGGTTGCCAAGTGACGATTCCCCCCCAGGGGGGGGGGGGGGACGGCACTGTCAACATACACGAGCACTGAATTCCACAAAAAACGACAACACCGTCCTGTCACAATATGTACAGTGGATGGGCAACAATGGCAGTGGGGCAACGCACAGCACATATCAACCACAATGCGCGATTTTTTTTGGGTGCTTGAAGTGACGGTTCCCCCCCACCCCCGGGGGATGGACAAGGGGGGGGGCTGGACATGGGGGGGGGAGGGTACGGGCGTTATTTCGTCGGGGGATATCTCGGGCGGGGGACATTTCGCCACCCTGGAAACCCCAAAGCTCCCTGCCACACACGTACCCTGACGTGCACACCCATGCCCCCTCCGGGATCAGAAAGATGTGCTAATTTTATTGCCACTGACAACGCCGACGGTTCCTGTCCCAATCGGCCGGGGAAATGGTGCCGAAAGAACGTCTGCAGCGGTTGGGCCAACAGCAATCTGCAGTACTAAACCGTGCGCATCGTTGCAAGACACGAATAGCACATACCGCACTGCCAACATCTTTTGATTTCGGGTGGAAAAATTTTCGCCCTCCTCAAAGACGAAAGTTTCCCACGAAAGCACCCCCGCCCGGACTTCCCGCCCCCCTCCTGTAATGAACAGGACGAACAGGATACAAATACCAAACCCCACCCGAAACGCAAATGCTTCATGCGGTACTCCCCAAAAGCGCGTGCGCCCGTTCTTTGATGTGGCGCACCCTGTGTCCAAGTGTGCTCTCGAGATAGTCCCGGATCAGAACTCACTGTGGGCAGTAGGAGGACAGCCCCGAAGCGCATCGAAAGCGCGTACCGGACGCATGGGGCGTGCGCGCCGCATCAAGCACCCCCCTCCACCCCCCCCCCCCCATCGGACCACACGATCTACAGCCTCTGACAGCCGCATTCGCACGTTGGCTTCTTCTTTGTCGCGGTCTCCAGAGATGCATCGTGCCTTGCGCCATTGCCATCATCCTCTCCTGAAGGGAAACGCCCAAATCTCATACAATCTTGAACGGGAGGCAGCGCAGCAGAGGCATGAGCAGCCACACAAGACCTCCGTAAGGACCGTGTCCAGGCCCTTTAACGCCCTGATCTGGCTGGTGTTCTGCTTCAGAATGCCCGAATGGACCAGGCTATTGTAGAAGCCCAGCGGCGACTTGTGCGCTGCGCGGGCGGCATTGGGGTGAGTGGCCACGGTCCGGACGCCCAGCCGTGCCGTGCGGGCCGGGAACGTGCTGAGACATGCACTGTGCATGCCGCCTCCCAAGAAAAGAAGATACCCTGCGGAGCACAGGAAGGAGCCAGACACGCTTTTCGGCCGCAACACACATTCAGCAAATCGAGGGGTACTACAGCAGGGCTAACAGCATTCTCGAAGTGCAGGTCAGTCCCAATAGTCTCTGCTCCCAACAATGAGTCAGCAAGATATGTACAGCGTACTTTTCTTTGGGGGAGGGGGGGTTAGTTCAGGCGTTTGCTGAGCCTACAGGAATCATCACCATGCACTGAAGCGCCCGCCATCCTGAAAGCAGCCTTCGAACGTGCCTGCGACCCACACGTCAAGAGAACAAAACCGCACTGCGAACCGCAACGAGTGCGACAAACCACCAGAACCACCCGTCAATACATGACCAAAAGGGCTTCACGGGGAGCGCTCTGCAGCGGCGAGCGCAGATGCACACCTGCGATCACATTGATTATTGTACTTGCCCACGTTGGTTCTGCGCCACTGAGCGTTCATCAATTTCACTTCATGCACAAAGCTGAGTCCACTCTTTGATGCCGGGCTCGCAACAGGCACAGGGCCGACTGTTGAATGGACACTATTTTGCACCTGCACACACAACCCGCTATCTACAGTGTACCAAGTGATCCTGCCTCGGAACATTCTCAACCAAGACCGATCCAACATGCGGACTGAGTATCCCTTTTTCAGGCTGATACCCCCCTCCGGTGCAGAGGACGAGGGCACTACGTCTCTGACCACTACCCCCGACGCCTCTGACCGCCTGCCTTCACCGCCACTGCGATGCGATACCGTCACCACCTCCTGGACACTGTGAACAACGCAGATTGTACTGCTCCTGGCAGAGACAGATGTGGTGGCAAAAAGTGCACGTGGTTGGATGCAGGCGGGATATGGGGCACGATGCGAGCAGGGATCAACATGCAGCTGGCCGCTCGTGTGCCAATGACCACTTCAGAGAGTAACAGGGGGTATCCGCACCGTGCGCGCACCGTGCAGGGTTTTGAACGACAACCTGGGCCAATGTCGCCATTTTTGATTTAAATCTGAGGCATTTGGGGCTCTGGAATATCATTCGTTTTCAGCGCTGCGTCACATCTTGAACAGCTGCACACACTTGCCTGTTGGGGCAGGTTTTGAAGCAGCCTTGGTTGGAGGCTTCGGTGTAGGTTTGGGCGTCCTACTCTTGGGGGGAAAGTCATTGACAACAATATCATTTGTGAAAGAGAGCCTGCCCTCAAAAACATGACCCAATCCCCAAACACCGCAGGCCGCTTGTGCCCACACAATCCGCTAACTCATCCTCGCCAGAATTATCACAAGGTTGCGTTTTAGACCAGATTCTGGTCACAGCTAACTTGGCAATCAGAACAGCAATCATCGCCACCCTTTGGCATCTCACCAGGCACAATCCATACTTCTGATCAGGGAGGGGTAGCGGGGGGGGGGGGGGGGTTGGCACAAGGCCTCGGTATCTGATTGTTTGCCTTTGGCGGCGCCTATTGGCCTCTCGCCACTGCTCATTCTGACCCTCTGTGGGCCCGAACGTGGTAGCGGGGGGGGGGGGGGGGGATCAGCACTGCCCCAATCATCTTTTCACAGATCTTGGCAAAGGACGCCTAGGGCCAGTCCTGGCCCTCGATAAACCAATCATCCTTCTTGTGGCTGTTCATGTGCTTGTGCCGTGTGTCACCCATCTCCAAGTTGTGTCCCTGCTTTTAGGCTTTAGAGTTTGCACCACATGAGCGCTGGAACCTGTCACAATGGGGGGCCCGGATGCTTTTTAGTCCAGTGGGGTGCCTTGGCAAAAACCCTTGCCCAAAGGGGTACTCATGGCGGAGAAAACTTGCTGGCCTTTTTGCGAGTTAGGGTGGTCCGCTTCAAGCATTCTTAGGACTCACCCCCTCCCCCCCCCCCCCAGGGACTTGCTTGAGCGGGGGGGGGGGGGGGAGGGGGGGAGGGGGGCCAGCGGGGAGGCCCCCCCCCCCCTGCCGGAGCATACCAAATCCACAGTGAACAGAAAAATTATTGGAGAATGAACAACTCAGCACATGGAAATGCCATGTTGTCGGCCGTAAACAAAGAAAATTCATCATTGAATATCAATTCAGGGTTCCCACATCTCACCAATACAAAACAACTGCAACAAAGCGGGACATTCACCATCTCATGCCAAATGACAGTGATCTTTCTTGTCAGTCAGAATTAGACTCACCTGAACTGGAGCCCCCATCGGTAGTGGAACTGGAACTGAAACCTGATGATGATGACGAACCTGAGTCACTGCCTGAATGGGAGACATCAGACAAATTATCAGGCAGCGCCTCATCATCCACTGGCTCCGGATCAGAGGGTACCTCGGCTTTTTGTCTTTTATGACCGGTGATCCTATCTTTAAACCTAAAATAGAGCAACGTGTCAATTACGTCTTCGCGTTTTGCGCGTGGCAACGGTGGGACCGGGGAGCTGAAATACACTAACAACGAGCGTTGGGGCATGGTAGTCTGGATAACAAGGGAGATGGAGCACACATGGACCAATATGTACACAGTGTATGGCATGCGCCGAAGGCGCCCAAAATTTTTTCCCGTGACTAAAAAATGTTCCCAAAACCCAGGTTTTTGGGTGCACTTGAGCTGAGGGGGAAGGGGGGGAGGGGGTCCAGGGGAGGGGGGGAGGGGGTTAGGGGGGGAGGGGTCCCCCCCCCCTGCCGGAATGAAAATTAAAGCAAGTCCCTGCCCCCCCCCCCCCCCCCAACAAACACATATCGGGGGGCACAAAATGGTTTGTCAGCTGAGCGGGATGTCCAAGCCATAGGCACTCCTGCTCATGTCCACCACGTGGCCTGCAGGTCCAAATCACGCACATACAGCCCATTGTAGCGCCAAGCGGGGGAGGCACAAGCCAGAGCAGATTGGTGGAGAACCTCTGACCGTTTGACTTGTACGCACGCCACTAAACCGGTAGAGCAGACCATTGACTGACCTTGAAACCACGCCCCTGGACAGTGGCAGAAGCACCCAGAAGCCACCCAGCAATGAGATGCCGGATCGTGGGGACCATCGCTATTCTGGTAGCCGTAGTATGCCGTGTCCAAGGTACTGCTTGCCCAAGGTGCTGCTTGTCTGAGCACACGAGATGTGCGGACCATAGTGGTTCAGGACTACTTTTACGCTTTTGCTGCACCTGTATTCAAAAATTAACATTTTGAAGATGAACTACGCAGTTTGTGCGGGCAGATTGTAAACAAGCGCTTTGCCATGTGCACTTTGGAATCAGTTTCCTGCTTTACTGGCCATTCTGCCCATCCACCTTCATTTTGAGCATGCATGGCATACTCATGGAACCCTGTCATAGGCCCTGTTGATGCTGGGGGCCGCAGAGAACCACTGACACAAGCAGACAGGGGTGCCGCTGCTGCTAATCCATGATCAAAGACTCCACTGGACTGGGGGCAGCCGTGTTCACAAATGGACACAAAATGAGCGCTCTGGCGTGGGTACAGCTGGGTCTCCTCAGTGACGGCACACAGCTCCTGACATAGGAGAAAGCAGCTCCAACTTGTTTTCTTTGCATCTTCAATGCCGGCACCGCGGGAGGGTCTGCAGTTCAGTTCTAGACACCAACCCCTGCGACCTGGTTCGGGGGGGGGAGGGGGGCGGTCGAAAATTTTCTCCATTTTGGGGGCATTTTTGAATTCTCCATTTCATTTTGAGCATTTTGAATTTCCACAAGTGGGGTGAAATTTGGTTGTACTACTCACAACAAATGAAAAACAGTACCGTGTTCCAATAGATGTACCTCTGAATCAGCAAAGGCTTCCCGGCCAGCAGAAGAAGGCATGTGGCACGGCATTCCCAAACTCATTGAGAGCATTTTAGTGGGGGGAAATCAAGCGTGTTACAAGTTTTCCAGGCTCAAAAAGGTTCAAACGACTGAGAGGGATGGGGGTGTCTGAAGTAGAGATTAAGGGGTTAAACTTTGGTCTTGCTGCTTTTAGGAAAGGGCGTGCATTCGTCTATCTCTGGGTGGGGAGTGGCGAGGGTACGCACAGGGGAAAAGCGGGTATATTACACTAAACTTGCCTGCATCCTGTCCCTCCAGGTCTCACTCCTCATCGGAGTTGGCGGGAAGGGGTGGGGGGGCTGTGTTGCCATAAAGGCTCAGTAAATGTGCCGGTTGGCACTCCCGGCTGTAGGTTTGGGAACGTTCTGCATTGTTTATCTCCAGACAGTGGGGAAACGCACTGGGACGAGGGAGTGGGACAGTTGCTCCTTTGCCAAGGAAAAGGGGGGGGGGGGTGTCACATTAAAAGAAGCAAAAACCAACTCAACAGCCAAAACACATGCAAATCGATCGGCCCCTTCTTGCGAGCAAGCGCAGGATCCCTATCAGACCATAGCGTTCACTCTGGTCTATCGTCCCAACCATCGCCATCCCCACCAACACCAGTCTACACCACCATGTTCTGTTGTTTAGCTGTTGTTATGCCATACTCTCAGGACACACTACTCGAGCTCAGTAAGAGCTAACGCGGCTGAGCGAAGCCAAGAGTTTGCGAGATACTCGGGTCTCGCAATTGTTGGGTGAATGCGGTTGCACTGTACCTGAGACAGATTGGGGGGGGGGGGGGGTTGTGTCAAGTATGAATTTGGGGCCTTTGGAGTATCTGCACCGCGCGTGCACTGTGCACACTTTGGGAGCAGCCCCATCCCCCCAGTCTGTAGTGGTGTATTGGGCATGAGATATCTGAGCTACAGACCCATGTTCCAGCATAGCCCTGCTCTGAACAAAAAAAAAAAGGCCACTGAAAATAGGTGGCAAAATGGAACGGGGATGCCGCATGTGGTGTGCAGCACAGTGTCAGTACACGGGCGCTTATATCGTGTCTTGATTACCATTAGAGTCACCAAAGGTGCACTCCTGCACGTAGACACGCACGAACATACCGCAGAAGGAGAAGCGGACACGGCCGGACACGGCCAAGAAGCAACCCCCGAAGGAAGGCTGTGTTGGAGCGCTGTGGCACAATCAGCGATCAGCACAGTAAACAGCAAGAAAACTGGCTCGCCAGTGGGCCTTAGAAGACCACAGGGTCATTGCTGTCGCAAACCCCCCCCCCCCCGGCCCTCAAGCAATGAAGCCCAATGCACAGGAGTTGCGGTCAGTGGCAGCAGCCCTCACGGCCACAACGACGCAGAACGGAGGGATGGGGGGGGCGGAGCCCTAGCGGCGTGCAACAGATCCAGTGAAGACAACGTGGCACTGGAACAATGTTTGGTTTAATGTACAGCGACCCAAGGACGGGGATCAGGTGCAAAGGAAAACGCAGGGGCGGCCTGGCACTGCGGTTTCAGGTCGTGCGTAGGCTTTTGTCCACATTGTCGCCTGGTGTGTACCTGTCCCCGAAGCACCGCGTACCCCCATCGCTACCCCTTTTGACCCACCCAACAATTGTCAGATGAGGGGGGGGGGGATTCCGTTGAACAAATTCTGTGCGACAGTCATGCACCACAGACCCCACCCCCTCCCCAGGGGCTCTCGGGCGCCGTGCGCCCGCCCAACCCACGCGGCTGCCGCCCGTGTAAACCACGCACAGGGGTCATGAAAGCATGTTCCCTGAAGCCCTCAATGAGGGTTAGCCGGGGCTAGAGAAGTTGCGAAGACATGACCCACCGCTGAGGCCGCTCCTGGCGATTTGCACTGCGCGGGGACCAGGGTGTTGCCACCTTCACTTTTCGTTTGGGGCGTTGACCTGTCCTGACGGCGGGAGAAAATTGGGGGGGGGGGATCCACCAACCCCCCCCCCCAATTTGGGATGTGGATGAAGTCACGTATAATGGGCTGACCCTGCATTGGGCTTTGGCTCGCCATGAACGCTCATGCCCGTGGTTAGGCCGCTTTGATAGTGTTAAGCTTTCAAAAAAAAAAATGGGGGGGGGGGTTGCCATAAAGCCTAAGTAAGTGTGCCCCTTGGTACTTCCGGTGTACGCACTGGTTTGCGTTTGCAGGAGGAATAAACCGTTTACATCGCTTGTCCGAAGCCATTGGGCAACACTTTGGTGGGTGGGAGTGGGGCAGAGGTCCCTCTGCTCCCAAATGCTGCGTCTGCCCCTTGGCGTCCCTCCCACGCCGGCGCCCGCCATGCTTCATATTCAGTCATTCGCAAGACAGTGAAGTTTGGAGGGTGCTCACCAGCACCACATCTGATGTGGGAAATGCAACACAGGGCCGGCAGCTTCGGATCCCCAACTGTTGCCCATGAGCGGTGCACAGCGTTTCCGGGCATTTTCCCGTGGGTTTCTTTTCGTTTTTTTTCTGGGGCAAGCTCCCACTTTACCGACTTCAGGGGGCGGGGGGGGGGGGGGGGATAAAGGCGAAACAAGTTTGCCGGTTGGGGTGGGGTGGGGTGGGGGGGTGGGGGGGCAAAAGGGATGTCTGTCTGTGTCGTCTGGTGTGTGCCTGTCCCCGCGGCACCGCGTACCCCCATCGCTGCCCCTTTGGCCCCCCCATCCGCTGTCGGATGAGGGGGGGGGTGGGGGCCGGATTCCGTGGAACAAATTCTGTGCGAAAATTATGCGCAAAAGCCCCCCCCCCCCGTCCCCCGGGGCTCTCGGGCGCCGTGCCTGTCTGTCTGTCTGTGTGTCGGGGAGAGGGAGAATGCGGTTGTGCCGAAAAAGTCGAAGTAGCAAAGCCGCTATGCACAACTCGGCACAAGGGACCAAAGTGTTTATATGTACATCCAAAACTGTCGAACGTTGCCGCCAACGCTGTGCAGACTCGGGACAGGACAAACGGAGGGGGTCCTTGGCTTACGGCTCCCACGACAGCACCACCGCGTCCGACGACTTCACCTCCACGGCCTGCTTGCACTCCGAGTGGGGCACGTGCGGGACCCAGTTAGGCTCGGCACGGGCCCCGGCGGCGTCCCTGAGGGTGTTGTTGGTGAAGGGCACCGATTTCGACGCGGGGTACTGGTCGCAGCCGTAAATGACCATTGCTTCGAGGGTCAGGTATGCGGCGCGCATCGTCACCCCGGGCCGCAGGGTGCTCGAGATGACGGAGGACTCCCCGGAGCTGAGACGGGTGGCTTTGACCTGAAAGGCGCAGTCGACGCGGTGCCGATGAGGTCTCGAATTTGGTGGGAGGAGGGCAGTCGGTCGATGGAAACTAGGCCCATCCTTCAATGCAACAGGGGTCTCGACAGGGGTTACAAAAGCGGTTGCTAACGGTTGGACAAACAGTCTGGCGGCCAATTCTGGCGGTTACCAACCGGTTGGGGCGGGAGAGCAGTTGCAGTGGAAGTGACCGTGGGAGGCAATACCCCCTTTCAATTGCAGCCCTGGCGGGAACATCTGCTGCTTGACCCTGGAACGCCTGGCGCCGGCTAAGAGTGTTTCGCTGGATCTGCGCGCTCGTTTCAGGAGGCGCAGATCAGGCCGCACGCACGCCTCGGTAGCGCCAACACACACACACACCGTGTGCCTCGTGAAACGAGGCGCGCAGATCCGGCGAAACTATGCCGGCTAAACACCCGACTCTTCACAAAAAAAAAAAAGAAACGGCGGGTCCAGTGGTCATGCGCAGGGTCGGAAAACGGCCGTCTAAAGATACAAGAGCGGGGTTGGGGTCCCGCTCGACACGTAAGACCCCTCCGTGCCGGGGTATGCGGTCTCTGTCGCTTTGCCACGAACCGTGTGTAAGCTGCAAACACAGAGGGCGCTGCAGGTTGTGGCCGGCAGCAGAACCAGAAGCAGCACATCTCGTCTGCCCGTCGCCTTCTCAATTTTCCAGCCCGGATCGTCATGCGGCAAAGCGGGCACCTGATTGGAACTGGCAGGAGGGGTATGCGAAGACTGGCGTTGCACCCGGCGATTCTGAACAAGCGAAGGCGGACACCAGAATGAGGCATATCTCATGAAGTTGGAGCTTGGGGTTTGTGGGGCTGTGGGGCTGTGGGGCTGTGAGGCTGTGGGGCTGTGAGGCTGTGAGGCTGTGGGGCTGTAGGACTGTGGCTGTGGGACCGTGGGGCTGTGGAGCTGTGGGGCTGTGAGGCTGTGGGACTGTGAGGCTGTGGGGCTGTGGGGACGTGGGGCTGTGAGGCTGTGAGGCTGTGAGGCTGTGGGGCTGTGAGGCTGTGAGGCTGTGAAGCTGTGAGGCTGTGGGGCTGTAGGGCTGTTGGCAGTGATACTTTGGTGACTGATGCCCCACTCACAGGCCACGACCCGTGCACAATCAGTTCAATTGCTCTCTGCACTTTCTCAGTTTTGGATGCTTCCCCAGGTGTTGTTCACCACCGTCAGTCCGGAACTCCGGGTGTCATACATCCACCGGCCCCCGGGTCCCTGCCCTGATGTGTCGCTGTTCGTGTCGGAGGCCGGACTCTCGGCCTTCGGCCCAGAAGTCCACTCAACGAAAAAGCACCAAAGGGGGGGGGGGGGTAGGGCAACCCTTCTTCCTTCTTGGAGCCCCCCCCTTCCACTCTGACTTTCTCCAGCACAATTTTCTCCGCCCTCCTGGACCGTGGCCTTTGCACAGTCTGACACCCCCGAGTCCCCTGACGACGCTGTGTCCCGCGGGGCTGCGGGCGTTGTGGGGCACCACCCAACAGCAAGTCATCCCGGCGGAGTAGGCGATGCGGTGCCCTCCGGGACCGTGGCCTTTCAACTCAGGATTGACGAACACCACATGTGACCATCACATTTTCCGTGTACGGACTCCTGATCCCCCGATTCTCCAGGGCTCGCCTGGAAAAACAACGCAAACCATCCGGAGGAGCAGGATCAGGAGGCAGTACATAAAAATGATTGTTGAACCCGATGATGATGAAGTCTGATTTCCGCCTGCCCCCCCCCCGAAGGAACTCTGGGCTATGTCACGTGTGCACTGGCGGCAAACAGCACAAAGCGCAGAAAGAAAATGGGCTCGTCAGTGGCCTATAAGACCATAGGTACCTTTCTGTCGCAGAACAAGAGACACGAAGATGCCTGTGAGTAGGCCACAGAGATGCAAAGCAGTGGGTCTGCAGCGGTACGCCAGTGGCCGACGCTAAGCTTTACCCACTGGACCTGTAAATTCGACCTAACTTCTGAGTTCATAAGATTGGAAATGGAGATGGGCCCTCCCCCCGGGGGCTTAGCCCCAACGGAATTCGCCCCCCCCACCCCAAGCAAACACAAGGTCAGTGACCAACACACGTGCTCCATCACGAGATCCTGAAAGGGGAGGGGGCGTCGTAGCAATCTGCAGATTGGCACATGTGACGAGAAGACACTGCCCACGGGGAACACAGGCGGACAACGCCAGACAGGCTGAGGGGCCGAGACCTGCCATTTGTTGGTGTTGGGGTCCACAAGAGCCATGGTCCCCTGGATCAAGTCCCCCTCGCGCACAAAGAGATTGCGGCCACAGAACGCGTGCCCGGCCCCATTGACCAGATACGCAGTGAAGTACCAGTCGTACAGCTTCAGGGGGTTCAGCAGACAACCGGACTTCCTGAGGAGAGGACCACGTGCCAAATGCAAGGATGGACTTGCCACTAGCGTCCGGCACGTCAGACGTAATCAGAAGGAGCCGGCACAGCTGGTTCCTACTGACTTTCAGATGTCCCAAGAGCGGATCTTACTGCGTGGCACACTGGTACGGGGCTGATTCTGAGCAAAACTCAGTTCCCCCGCCGGACACTAGTGGCATGTCTGTGCAAGGACTCCCTGCCCGTGTGCCCTGCACCGGAAGTTCAGAAATCCGATACGATGGATCCCGTGGGATTGCCTTCAGCCGTGAGTATCACCCCTGCCTTCTCGGGGTCCCCAAGGCGGGGAGGAATCAAAATGGCCCCATAACCCCTGCCTTGGAGAGCAGGTTCGGCGGGGGGTAACGTGCGCTGCGCGCACCTTTCAAGGTGGCTATGATCCGGATCATTTCCCTCTGTTTCTTCAGCTTCTGCTATGCTGTATCTACCAGTGCCGGGTTGGCCCAAATTGCCCTCATGGTTGCGCCCCATGCACGAGCCGTGGCTCAACACGAGCAGAAGGAGAATGGTTGCCGCTGGGAAAATGGACAGGGAAAGGCAGTATGTGTCCAGTAGTTTCACCCAGGAACCCTACACACCCCATACAACCCTTACCCCCCCCCCCATTTTACACTAGCACGGCCGAAGCCAGGGCAAACAACAATCAGATGGATGCCCCGTGCTTAGCCAAGGCATGACCCAGCCCCATTCTTCCACTGCAACCAGCTGACAAACAGCTCTTGCATTCTTGGCCACCAAAACTGCTGTCGGGAAACCGACTGGCCGGGGTCGCCGGGGTTAGACCACGCCGTGCTAGCACAGGGGGCTTTAGTGTGTGAGCTGCATGAACTGCACATGAAGTACCAAATGCAAAGAAGTGGTCGCGCACCACTGGGGGTACTGCGTGCACATTTGGTGCTGGAACCCGCATCGTACACTCATGAAATCCATGCACGTCCTCTTAGGAACACCAAAAAAATGCCATCATCTTCTCCAGCGGCATTCTCATCTGCCCATGATACCCATGATACTCGTCTATACCCAGAGCAGAGTGAAATATATTTCCAGCAGGACAAAAAATTTGCACTGCGTGCAAAAGCACCCCCTGTATGTGTGCGCAAGAAAAGGGTGGCGGAAGATCCATATCAAGGAGGCACACCAGCATGGGTCAGCGGGGTCCGTAGGGTCAAAAAAGGGTGGCAAACGGGTCATCAGCCCCAGTACAGTGTCAGGCAACAGGAAGGTTGAACCCAGGGGAGGTTGACACCCTGTTGAGCCAGGGATGCACACCACAGGGAGGCCCACCAGACCCATCAAACCCGCATGAGGACGGCACACACCCATACTGCAGCACCGGCTGCAGGACCAGCGTAGCATTACCCCCATGCCCCGTTCCGTCCTCCAACCCGTTGAAGATGTACACGGACGATGCCACAAGCGGTGGAGCCGGGCCCGCGGATTTTGGCTTGGCTGGCACCCTCCAGACACTGCTCAGGGCCCCGATCGCCGCTGGATGCGTGTGACCTGCATACAACGACCATCCAGAATAGTAACGGCCAAGGCCCGGCGTCGCACGGTCAGGGTCGGCATTGATGCCCCGTGAGGCATCCGCTGCCAAAGCTGCGTCACGGTTCAGGTCTGGTCCCGTGTATCCTGCACGCATGGCAGCAGCGTCGTTCACGGGGGCCGGGCGGGGGCGGTGGGAGCACGCGGTGTGCAGCACGGAGTGGCCATCGGCAAACACCACGCGCCCGGTGTCGGCCTCGACGTGGAAATCAGTGTCGTACTGGTGAATGCAGTCCGAATGGTACAGCAGCCCATTGGGCATAGGCAGCCACAAGTCAGCAGCACGGCGGAACTGCGCAGAGCAGGGCGCCGCGAGGGCCAGCAGAACCCACAGGGGCTTCATGTGCACTGGAGGGAGAGCGGAGGGAAGCAGCGGCAGAAATGGGGTGACAGAGGCTGAGGGAGGGCCATGAGGCAACGGATACTGGGCTCGCATACGCCCCCGTGTCACAGGCGCATGGTCATAACCACATTGTTCAGTGTTTTTCTCGCTGCACTGCAGCGCAGACCAGTTTTGTACCACACCAGGTGGTTGCTGACTGTGCATTGGCTTTGGTCCTCTGGACACTGAGGTCAGCTCGCACCCACCACCCTCCCACAGTGCCGGTTAGTCTCTAACCCTTGCCCTGCAGGTCGTGCTCATGCTGCCCCTGTCATGCACTTGCTCTCTGGCACGTGAGGACGTGTCGTACCCGAACTTATTGTTCAGTGTCATGCTTGCTGCACTGCAGCGTAGACCTGTTCTGTACCACATCAGGTGGTCGCTGACTGTGCATTGGCTCTGCTTCTCCGAACAGTAAGGTCAGCTCGCACCCACCACCCACCCACAATGCCGGTTAGACTCTAACCCTTGCCCTGCAGGTCGTGCCCCTGCCTTGCACTCATTTTCTGGCACGTAAGGACGTGTCGTACTCGTGCCTCAGGGGCGCAAAGGCGCCTGTGATGGCGCAAAGGCGTCTCAACATTTCCGCATGTGCTTCTGCTGTCAGGTGTCTCAACAGATCATTGCTGTACAGTGTTTGGCGCCTACCTTTTTCGCTCGACTCCATTCATGCGCATGCTGTTCACTTGCCCTTGCCCTCTGGCTTCCAACTGCCTCACGTGGGCCGCACTCTCGCAGCCCCAGTCATGTTTCGGCCCTTCAACACGTGACGACGTGTCGAGCCTGTGGCTCAGGGGCGCTACGGCGCCCTGTTTTATCACCACTTGACTGTTCCGTGCCGTCTTGGCGTCCCATACACCCTGGTCAACTCGAACCCACCACCCTCCCTTTGCGCCGGTTAGCCCCCGTCTCTTGTTCTGTGGGTCTCTCTCCTACTTTCTCCCTCCCTATCTCTCTTGCCCTCTCCTGCTCTCTCTCTCCTGTCGCTCCTCTCTGTTCCTTTCCCACTGTGCTCTGCCCTCTCTCTCTCTCTTTCACTCTCTCTCTCCCTCTCGCCCAAAAAGAAAAAGGGGGTTCGGGTCGTTCGGTGCATCTCTATCCCCCCCGGGGTTCGAACCATCCTCTACAGGACAGAAGAGGTGTGGTGTATCCACTGGGCCACGACGATTGGGTATCTGCACCATGCGCTCCAATCTTTCTCTCCTGTGTGTCACCCCTTGTCATGCGTATCTTCTTTCGCATGGGGGTGTGTTCAACAGCGTGTAGAGGAACCGCACAGCGTCCCCGGGTACCGGGTCCGCCTGCCTGAAGAGCGTTCTTTGGAACAACCGCAAGAGGTCCGCTCGGCCTGCCAGCCACACATGCATGCAATCTCCAGTTCTGCTCACCGAGGAGGGCACCGCTCTGTGTCCCTCTGCCGTCGGACAGTGGAGGATCGCCTCCCACTGGAACGGGTGCCACTTGCCTGCACTTTTGGGTCGCCACTGGACCTGCATGTTCGCCAGAGCCTGAGACTTCAGGGTCCAGTTGATCTATACCATCACCGAGTAGAGCTCCTGATTGCTCATCAGCAATGGTTCCCCATGATTGTCCACAATCTCACAGTGCATCCTGGTGTCATGTGGTTGGTCCAGTCGGAGCCAGATCTGCTGATTGCGGGCCCAGGCCATTGTGGTCAGCTCTGCTTCAACTGCTTGCAGTCCTTCATTCGCAATGGCGTCCAGCTGGCTCGGTGCTTGCACTTTGAAACGCTGGCGTTCTTGCTGAGGCTTGACCTTCTTTGGGGTTGGCTGGATTTGTGTGTATGGGCCATATCGCTGCTGATGTGATCCCTTCTACTGCTATGTCCTACCAGACGGCATAACGCCTGGGTGCTTGCCCGCGACAGGACGCGGCGTTCAGCTGCTTGGAGGTCTCCTTTGTGTGCTGCTGCTCGCTGCGACAAAACGCAGCTCGTGTGTTGAAAAGCTCTGTGTCAGAACACAGATTTCAGACATGCATTGTTGTGCTTGGAACCTGTGAAACGTCCACACCAGTGTGTAAGGGCTACTGGCTCTGCCATCATCGACCCTGTCCTGGGTTCCTGCGTTTCCTGAGCCTGCGCTTCTTGCGCTGCCGCCTGGTGTCACTCACATCAATGCTGAAGGACAGTGTGTCCGCTGCTAACAGTTCATTCAACAGTACTCCCTGGTGTGTGTGTCCTGTCCTCATTTCCTCACTTTCTGTGCTGCTTGAGGAGTATGGTCCCATTGCACGTGGCGCTGGCTCCCCGGATGCTTCCCCTGTCAGTTCATCACTGTCCATGGGTACCATACCCAAAGATGACCAGAGTGCCCTGGTGCCCTCTGACTCTGATCCCGACCCTCCCCTCAAGCCTACCGTGGACTCTGACCCTGATGATGAATTTGGAGCAGCATGCTGAGACCACAGTGGGCTCGAACACATGCCTTCCATTGCCAATCCATTCGCCACTTCATTTCCCTGCACGTTGACATGTGCTGGGACATGCTCCCACCTGACTTCTCTTCCCGGCGTCGCCATTTCCTGGAGCAGCATTTCCCAGACTGGGACGTGGACCTGCAGTTTTCCAGACGTGGTTGTCCATCCCTTTGACTTCCAGTGTTGGGCCCTGCCAGTCGCTCCCAGCTGCAGGTATTGCGAGTCGGTGAGGATTGCCAGTTTTGGCACCCAGAATCCCTGTAAGGCTTCTACGGCTGAGGGAGGGAGAGAGGGACACACAGATGGAGTGATGAACGGACAACATGGTGTGGCGATGGAGACCCCCCCCCCTGTCAAACCTCTCTTGAAAGTCATCAGTAGACACAAGACCCCAGGTGGCAGCAGGTCGAAGAAAATTGCGGTTCCTTGAGTCAACATTCCAGTGGGGCCGGGGCTTCAATGTTCAGGGCGCAATGTCCGCATTAGGCTTTGGCCACGCCTGCTCCCCACGACTTTCCTCACCTACTGTCCATGCTTGTCGCATCCAGTGCTCTCAGGTCCACCGATGTGTTCTGGCCTTTTTCCCTCCATGAGTGGCTTGGGTCGCGACTGCCCGGACTTTAATGGGTTAGGCGTGCATACTGGTCAGGGGTCATTGCTGATTCGGGCAGGGCCATGAGCAACGGATACTGAGCTCACATATACCCCCGGTTCAGGCGCGGGGGGGGGGGGTGAGCAACGGATATTGAGGTCGGATATACCCCTGTGACACAGGCATATGGTCATAGCTATGAACCTCAGTACATTGTGCCAACTTGCTGCACATCGGGCAGGGGGCCATGAAGCAACGGATACTCAGCTACCGAACGCGCCAGTGTCACAGGGGACCGGTCATAGCTCGTGACTGTTGTGCTGCACTGCAGCACATCGGGCGAGGGGGGGGGGGGGTTCGTTTAGAGCCCCGTTCCCAGACCCCCCCACCCCCATGCATATTGTGCTTGAAGAGCTGGCAATTTACAAAAGGCCCACAATGGCCAGCAGGATTCCAAGGGGCTGCAAGTGGTCAGGTGTGGACAGCCACTTTGCACCAGCCGCACCTGCCACACGACTTCCTTCGCACTTCAGTTCAGACTGTGACTGCCTACACAATGCTCTGTTGCCCACATGCTCTTGTTCTCCGTGCCATCCTGGAGTTGGCAAATGGTGTCGTAGCTGGTGACCGAGAAATGGGTGCTCGCCCTTATCTGTCCGATACTCTGGGGTGAATGTTAGCCTCACTTTGCCCATTTGGGGGGTGTGGCACATATTATGTATCCATGTCTACCATCCTGGGTAACACTTGCTCTAGATTAGGGTGAAGGTCACGGAGCTGGTGGAACCAGTCTTGGTTTTAGGCCCTCTTTAATGCCTAGGGTGGACCAACCAGGTTTAGCAAGCAAGCAGCAAACAAGCATGCGCGAAATGGGCAAAAATCACAACTCCGTCGTGGTACTTCGGATTCACCCCGAATTTCCGTGGATGATACCTATGGGTGCGAAGGACAATCACACAAATTATGAGCAAGAAACTCAACGGCGGTGGCCGGGAATGGGTGTCGCAAGTGGCATACCTAGGTTTCAAAAGTCCAAAATGGCCAAAAAATGCCCCCGTTGCACTCCTCCGGCACCCGTCCTCTGACACCCCTCCCCCTGCATTCCCCCTGGATCCCCCTCTGCTGCAATGTTAGCCCGAAAATTGCCTATTGCAAGGCTTTTTTGGAGCTTGTATGCAGTCACATGGGTCCAAAATGGCTTCGCTCGTTGAACAGACATGCCACTTAGCACTCCACTTGCACTCCTCATCTATCAACCCTCCACCCGTATTCCCTGTGGATCCTCCTGTGCTGCACTATTAGTCCCAAAATTGTTGATTTCAAGGCTTTTGGGGGGCTTGTACGGGCTCATGTGGGTCCACAATGGCTCAAAATGGCCTTAAACCACTTGTTTGAGCACCCCAATAGGTCAAGGAACACCTTTGGAAAAAAATGTTTTTGACCACTTTTGGACCCATATCTGACTGACCCCATAACCCTACTCTAGCACGTGCACCCTGCATGCTGCACCACTCCAATGGGGTATTGAAGGGTGTTGACTGCACGGAAATAGCTTGCAAGTAATCCCTGTCATTAATATTCATCACCACAAGGGTGCCCAACGCAATCCAAGGCGTTCAAACACAACACATTCCCCCCGGACCTCCCCTGTACACATCACCCGTCCTAAAATCACCCATTCCAAAGGTTTTTAGGTGAACTTGCATGGGCTAATATGGGGCAACTAAGGCTCAAAGTAGCCTTAACCCGCTTGTTTGAGCACCCCAAATGGTATGGGAACAATTTTGGAAAAAATATCATTTTTGACCACTTTTGGACCCACAAGTGACCCCCGTAACCCTACCCTCACGGTGGTGGTGCCAATAGGGCATTGAGCGGTGTTGATAGCATGGTATTGCGTTGCTTTTTTTTTTCTCAGGCTCAACAAGTTCAAAGAGTGTAATGTGAGCTCTCAGGCAACCGCCTGGTTCAAGAAGTAGGGCATATAGTACAAACGAGTGCTCCACATTTGGCATGTGTTCCAGCTTTACCTGGGGAGTTGTCTCTGTTCACTACCTGCTTGGTCTACCCCTTGCATATGCACTACGCAGTGCCACGCCTTACGGCCTTATGTTGATGGTGAAGCTCACGTAGTCTCCTGTATTGCTGAGACCCATAGATTCATCTTGCCTTCCAAGGTGCTTCCTCCCTGCAAACTCCTGTTTTCGTTCACTGTGTGCTTGTTTCCTCCTAGCATGGTATTGCGTTGCAAGTGATCCCCTTCATCCTCATTTGCCACCACAAGCATGCCCAACGCAGTCCATGGATATCAAACACACCATAGGAAGGAACGTGAAAAAGTATGCGAAAAGGGTGGTTTTCAAGGCTGATTTTGCGGTATTTTAGGCCCCAAAAGAGGTTGTTGAGGTCATTTCTTGGGTGCAAAACACACTAGACGTGGCCAAATGTGTGTGTTCATCATCTAGGTAGTCCCAATGCAAATAGCCCCCTCCATGGGCATGCTAGGCCCCCAAACTGCCCAAATTCCCGCATTCCCCCCGGGCCCCCATTCACCATTAGAAGGCGGCACTCTGCTGGCGAATCGCTTCGGCCGAGGATTTGAGCATCTCGTTAGCTGCTGCTGCGAATAGTCTGTATGTATGCTGCCACCATGTCGTCGAGCTAGGTACAGATTTTCCATTGGAGCTTCAGATTGCGCTTCCTCCATGGGCTTTAGCACATCAACCATGTCTTTGGTGGTGTGGGCATTTTTTTTGGCCGTGGTATACAATGTGTATCGTTTGCCAAGGGGGGAGGAACACACTGCACAAATCAGGTCAAGTCATGTAACGGACAGAAAACTGCCGGTTGAAAAAGAAAAGCAAACAATTGTTTTTAGTCAAAAAAACAAGGGTTGTGTGCATCCCGCAGGTTTGCTGTGGGAGGTATTCGCCTATGTTGGCCGCCTTATCAGATGCTGTGTTGCCGCGAATGTCACAAAATCTGTGCATGACACTGCTTGCTCCAGTGTTCTGTGGCTTGGGACCCAACACATAATTAGTTTCCTTTTAGTCGGGTATGCATAATCTATATCATGGAAATCTTGGTCTGGGACGACACATTCCCGTCGCCGCGGGATGGCTTTGGTTGCTCCTTGATTGTCAAGGGCAATGGAGTCTCCTTCCCATGCCAATTTGGAGGGAGCCACGGTCTCTGCGCGGTAAACTTGCTGCTCCCAAGTAAACTTGCTGCTTGCCAGGGACCGTGAAGGCAGCAGAGAAGGAGCCCTTGACAGTTCCTCTTCCCGCTCATCTGTGTCTTTCTGATCCATCACTATGCCAGGTGGTTGTCGTCGGCATCCCGTTGTACCACAAGTATACCCCAAGACACACATGCTAAGTGGGTATGCCATGTGTGCATACGTTGTGTCTTGTTCGCATGGTGGTGGTGGGGTCCTCTTACCTCATCACTTACACACAAGGGGTGAATGTGATGTCTATGCAAAATGAGACTCATCCTTGTTGAAGCTCTGAGAGTCATAGAGGTTCAGGGATAGCGGTCGCCCACCTCAGGTCGTGAGGCACTTGCCTAGCACACCGATGCTACCGCTGCTATGTCAGCTTTATGCGTTTCACTGAGTTTATGCAGTGTTCCCGGGGTCGCTGCCTGGCCAAGGGTGATGACCCGCTGGACGTACGCGCACCAAATGGCACGTAGCCAGTCCGAGCCGCCTTCCTTGGGGTTGGTTAGGTGCGTGTTCATGGTTGACTCAATGCCCCTGGTGCTGTGACGAAAATCAATAGCTCGATCTTTGTCCCGTGCCTCTAGCGTACTCGACGATATGCACGATACAAATATCTAGGGATGAAAACGGCGTTGACAACTAATGTGCATTCATAGGCGTTCAGTGGGAGCATGCCGTAGGCGGCGATGTCGTGTGGTAATAGATGGTGTATGATGTCTACGGCGGCCATGCTTTGATGAGCCAGGATGAGCCAGTATGTGGCCAAGGTACCAAAACACTGGTGCTCAAAAGTGGAGGGTTATATCTTCCCAACGAATCAGTTCAGCGATGAGCTCTCTGTCCCAGTGGCACACCTCTAGTTTATCCTGGTGTAGGCCCACCATGTTGACTACCTTCTCGATTTCTTTCAGGACATGTACCATTTCGTGGACGGTACTGGCACGCACGGCAATGTCATCCATGTACACATATAGATCTCCGGTACTGTGGGGAGTCGTTGCTTGACCTTGCGGATTAGCACTTCATAGTACATTACATAGTACACCCCTCTTGGACGCTCTTGGTTGTGCGTATCCCGGCCTTCTTGCCATGTGGGTATGTGTAAGCTATCATGGCACACTATATGTCTGCTATCGTGCGCACAACGTGTTGTGGTGTTCCCCATGCCTCAAGCAAGTACATCAACACGGGTTGGGGTACGGAAGGGAAGGCCTTTGCAACATCCAAAAGAGCCACGAAGCCTCCTTTCTCATGCAGCCTGTCCCTTAGTCAGGAGCCCATCTAGGTTGTAGTTTTCCCCTTGGTCCCTCTGTGCTATTCATGGGATATTTGTGCTGATGTGTGTGTGCCGTTGTGTGCCAACACCATTTTTGTGTACACACTGTAAATTGCATTGCTTACCGTGAGTGGGCAGTAATTCTTGGGGTCCGCTGGGTTCTTCTTGTTGTACATTATTACAGCCGTAGAGACCAGCCATTCCTAGGGAATGGGTGTGCCATGCCATATAGCGGTAATGGCTTCGTGGATAGTGCGTAGGTGCTCCTCGGGTAGATACTGGAGCACGTGTGGTGGTACCCCGTCAGGGCCCGCCACCTTCTTTTTGAAGAACTTGATCGGGGCCAGAAATTCCGAAGAAGTGGGGGGGTCCACCTGCCATGTAACAGGTCAGATGCCGCCTTGTCCCATGGCAGATTCCCTGCGAAATTCTCAAGCACAGGAACGAGCGCATGTGCTTCCAGTTGTGGGGCTACCTGCCGAATCAGTGTTGAGTAAACAACCCATCTGGCAAATGCAACTCACCATTACCAAGCAACACCCCACCATGTGTTTTGATCTGGTGCATGATGGCTCATTAGAAAGGCAGGGTAGTTGGTACATACCACTATCCTTGTGGTCATGGTTTCCCAGCCAATGTTCATCCTGTAGAAAGGGTTGTGGCACCAGAGAAAGGCAGTCAGCAGGCTCAACATATCATGGAGAGCATAGCAGCAGAGGTATGCAGTGGAAGTGATGCTCACATATCTGGCTCCTGTGAAAAGCATTGACAAGCGAGTACGCACAAATTGTTCATATCCAGAGTTCCAGGGGACCAGCATCGAAAAAATGGGCAGAAGCAGAGTGGGGCACAATGTGGTGGGTATCATGATTCTGGATGCCCCCGCCCAGGCACTTCCAGCCAATGTTCACACAGGTCCAAATCTGATCCAACTATTCTACAATGGCTCGCAGACAATAATATAACAAACAAACATCTGAGTACCCCCCCCCTTTGTAATAGCTACGCCAAAGTACGGAATTAATACGGTCCCTACGCCTGCTGTAGCTTGGACAAGGGCGTAGCTATTACAGGGGGGGGGGGGGGTACAGATAATAGTCGCCTGTCTACTTGTCACTGCAAGAAGCAGAGCATGAGCGCCAAGAGGTGCTGCCTGCAGGGGACAAGACAGACACAGTTGAGGCTTTTTATGCAGCTGTTGCGCGGTAGCAGGTACTTCCGTCCCTACCGAGCTGCAGAAGTCATGTCCAGGCCCACCGACCTGCGGGATTTATCGCTTATACCTATGAAAATAGCTGCTCATGTTGCCGCTTTGGCATCAGAGCTTCCAGCTTGTTTGGCAGTGGCCCAGGGCTTTGAGGATTGCCTGACGTCCTGTCATTTTGGAAGGCACATGCCACCGAGAGGACGACCTCGTTATGTTTGGCCCCTCCGTGCCCGGAAAGGAAGAAAAAACAGACAGAGGAGAGGAAGACATTTCTACCAGTCCCAGAGAAAGCCAACATGTTGTCCTCGGACGGAGACAGGGGGGGGGGGGTCGACAGGTCCACCCTTGTGCACATAAAGTGGTCTTGTGCACATGTACCACTGCACTTCAGCAGGTCCTTAGGTCATCTGAAAAGATCGCGTTTGATAAAATCATCAACTATTTGCAAACTGCTGCTCAGCAGCTATAGGCATGGGGTAGAGATGCACACTGCAGGTAGCTACCTTACAAACATATCGCGTCAAAATGAATCCTCCGGGCCTGCACAGCCGCCAGTAGTTCTGCTGAGTTAATAGTCTGCAGAGTGGACATCAATTCGGGGATCATGAATCCCAATCAGTGCCTTCATGCAGCAGTCAGAAGACAGATCTGGACATGCAACCCTGACAGGCACCATATTGTCCACCACATACAATGCAGGGAGAACAGAGGTCCACCCTTGTGCACATAAACTGTTCTTGTGCACATGACACACCTAAGGTCATCTGAAAAGATCGTGGTAATTGTGAGGTGTAGGTCGCGGGAAAAAATCATCGACTATTCACAAACTGCTGCTCAGCAGGTGTAGCAGCAAGTATGGGGTAGAGGTGCACACTGCAGGTCAATGTACATTGCCTGTGTGTATCATGGGCTTAGGTATAAAGAGTCAACATGCCAATATGCGTGTGTATGCACTTGTGCTTGCACCTGCGTGTAAACAACATACAAGACAATATCTCAGCGACATCGCGTCCTATGGGGAAAAGAAAAAGCAAACGACTGTGGCCGAACATCCTCAATGCTGGGGGACTGGCATCGATTGCCATGCAGGAGTCGTGCTTTACATGCACAGACCCCATTTGGTCCCCAACACAAATTGATTGAAATCTAGGATAGTGCTCTCAGTAGCAAATGGATTGGTTGCACAGCATCCCATTCGGACTTGCTCATGGATTCCGAAAATTGTGGCGATAAACTCGGTGTTGAGGGATGTGGGTGCCACCAGGTTGGTACCAGGGAACCGTATATTACCTGATGTGCCTCGGATGTAACATCCGCAAAAAGCTGGGGCAGCTTTCAGCAGAGCTGCACACGAAGAAAATTCCAGCAGGAATGGCTGGGGCGGTGTGATGATTGTCTGGAAGGGCTGGAGATTATTGTTCAAAGCAACTGCTTCCTGCAGTGACGGCTGCGACGCTGAAGTTGGCACCGCCAGGATGTCGAGAAATTGGGTTGTAGTTGGAGGATTGATGCTGAGAGAAACCTTTGCCAGCTCCCAGTTGGAGCGGTGCATAATGCAGATATCATACACCCCAACTTCTTGGAGCACAAAAGTAATGGTTCTGGTGGTCGGATTGATTTCTCCTGCCTGCGTCCCCAGTGCTGTGCCACGGCAAGTTTTATCGGCCGGCAAAGCAGCGACCTTCGCAATGTAGGGGGCTCGAATGTTCGAAAAAAGCAACCCAGAGAACGTGAGGGTGATGGCGTCGCCCTGGATGCCTGTGTTCGGCGAGAAATCGTACCATCCTGTAGTTCCGAGAATGTCGGGATCCGGAACGCCGACCGTTTCAGCAGGACTCGCACAGCCGTCGTCAGCAGGATCAAAAACCTTGAAATCCAACAAATGCTGATAGTTTGCGTCCCAGCGCTTGAACGTGTACACAGAAATGAATCCGGTGGGTCCGAAATCGCTGCATGAAGTTGGCATTTTCACTCCCTGAGAGATCTCTATTGTCGAAGTGCGGTCACCCGGAATGCTGAAGACCAGACCAGTCGTGTTGAAGTAGATACTCGTGCCTGTTGTGCCTTGCAATACGTAGTATGGGCTGTTAATGTGATTGCTAGGCCAAACTCCAGTATAATTGCCAAAGGTGGCTTTCATGGGGTAGCTCAGCTGCATTGCTACCGGCAAATACAGCTGAAAGATATCTCCGATGTTAAACCCAGAGGTCAAAGAGGCCGTCACAGTGACCGTAGTTTCGGACCCTTGCGAAATGGGGCTCAACGATACCTCCACAGACTCCATTATGTAGCGCTCACCATAATACTCAGTAACGGAGCCTGGGAGAATGTCCCCACACCCCTCCGCCACAAACAATCTACTGAAAGCCCCAGCCGCAAATCCCTCTCGGATATCTGCATTCAAAAAGACACTGCTGTTGTAAGCCAAATCGAAGTATCGGACAGTGATAATTGGCACGGAGGGTTGGACATAAATATCCGCCTTGCTGCATGGCACACTCGCCAGCACTCTGCCAAATATGTCGCAGATCTTGTTTACTCCGCCCTGGGTGTTCAGCGTCTCAATTGAGCTGTCCAGCGCGAACGTGAAATTGCTGGATTCTTCTGTTGGCAGACAGCATGTACTGTACCGAACTTCTTTCATTCCATTGAAATACCCTGGGAGATTACTGGCTTCTCCCACAAATCCACGATCCAACGAGATTGTGACTACAGCATCTGCACTGAAAGTGTATGCTACTACAGTGTAAGTCAGCGTGGTCCCTGAAATGCTGATAGAAGAATCACCGACTGCAACAGTGGCAAGCGAGGCTCCATTCTGCATAACCCGTAGACGAGCAGCTGCGTCTGCGGTTGTGACACCGCCAGCAATGTCTCGGTCAAAAGTGATGACGAATTGATTTGGCTCATCATATTTCAGAATGGAAGCAAAGCCAGGCGCAATATTCTTGACAATGATGAGGCTGGGAGAAGTTGTGATTGTGGCTGTATCTGTGAGAGTCTGGGGACTCGTCGTAGTTGCTGAAGATGTGGAACTCGATGTCCTCGTTGCTGTCCGTGTGTATGTTGGCGTCAGCGTAGGAGTCGGAGTCGAGCTTCGGGTAGATGTTGCGGTCCGCGTTTGTGTAGCAGTGCGCGTACGGGTCGCAGTCAAAGTGCGAGTTAGGGTGGCCGTCGGTGATGGGGTTGGGGTGTTTGTGTAAGTAGGAATCACAGTCATTGTGGCTGTGCCCGTACGAGTGATGGTGGATGTGCGCGTTCCGCTGGATGTTGAGGTTGCGGTGGCCGTGGGTGTAGGACTCGAGGTTGCAGTGCGAGTTGGGGTTGGGGTTGGCGTGCTGGTGTCAGTAAATGTGGGAATCACCGTTGCAGTGGCCGTAGGTGTCACCGAGGGAGTGGGAGTTGAGCTTGCGGTGGGTGTCGGTGAGAGTGTGCCTGTTTGGGTAGCTGATGTTGTGGGCGTGCCCGAGGCAGTAGAAGTCATGGTCGGGGTCGGGGTGGAGGTCCTGGTTGGCGACGCAGTTGCAGTCGGGCTTGGTGTTTGCGACGTGGTCGGGCTCGAAGTTGATGTTGGAGACGCTGTTCTTGTCCGGGATGGCGTAGGAGTATTTGTGAAAGTTGCCGTTCTCGTGGGACTAGGTGTTGCGGATGAAGTTGGCGTTGAGGTCCGTGTGGGTGTTGATGTTGCTGTGGATGTGGAAGTGCGAGTTGTTGTACTGGTCGCGCTGGAAGTGGAAGTTGATGTTGATGTTGATGTACGGGTTGCAGTGGACGTAGATGTTGACGTTGGTGTGGGCGTCGGTGTGGTCGATGACGTTCGAGTAGGAGTGGGAGATCCTGTCATTGTAGAAGTTTCTGAACTTGTTGGGGTTGTGGTTTCACTAGGAGTAGAGGTTGCAGTAGAAGTCGCCGTCACGGTGCGTGTCGAAGTCGAAGTGTATGTCGGGGTCGGGGTCGATGTGAATGTTGGTGTGTTGGTGGCACTAGGGGTAGCAGACGTGGTCGGCGTGGGAGAGTATGTAGGTGTTGGTGTCGCCGAAGGTGTTGGCGTCGATGTGTAGGTTGGGGTGTCGGTTGGACTCGGGGAGGCTGTCGTCGTCGGTGTTGGTGAGGTTGTCGGTGAGGAAGTGGGAGTTGGACTCGGAGTTGCAGTTGGTGATGCAGTTACTGTTGGTGTGGGCGAGGGAGTTGGGCTGGGTGTCGCAGTGCTTGATGGAGTCGGTGATGGTGTACCGGTCGGCGTGGCCGAGGGTGTCGGCGAGGGTGTGCCTGATGGTGTACCTGTTGGAGTTCCGCTCGGCGTGGCCGAGGGTGTAGGTGAGGGTGTGCCTGATGGCGTGCCTGTTGGGGTTCCACTCGGCGTACTCGTCGGGGTTAGAGTTGGCGTGGGTGATGGGGTGGCCGTGCTTGTTGGGCTTGGGGTTGGTGTACCGGTAGGCGTGGCCGAGGGTGTTGGTGAGGGTGTGCCTGATGGCGTGCCTGTTGGGGTTCCTGATGGCGTCGCACTTGGTGACGGTGACGGCGTCCCGGTTGGTGTTGACGACGGGGTATTGGTTGGGGTTGCGGATGGACTTGCTGTTGGGGTTCCACTTGGCGTGCTGGTTGGGGTTGGGCTTGGCGTGGGTGATGGGGTTGCAGTGCTTGATGGAGTTGGTGATGGTGTACCGGTTGGCGTGGCTGAGGGTGTTGATGAGGGTGTGCCTGATGGTGTACCTGTTGGGGTTCCTGATGGCGTGGCTGAGGGTGTAGGTGAGGGTGTGCCTGATGGCGTGCCTGTTGGGGTTCCACTCGGCGTACTCGTCAGGGTTAGAGTTGGCGTGGGTGATGGGGTGGCCGTGCTTGTTGGGCTTGGGGTTGGTGTACCGGTAGGTGTGGCCGAGGGTGTTGATGAGGGTGTGCCTGATGGCGTGCCTGTTGGGGTTCCTGATGGCGTCGTGGTTGGTGACGGTGACGGCGTCCCGGTTGGTGTTGACGACGGGGTACTGGTTGGGGTTGCGGATGGACTTGCTGTTGGGGTTCCACTTGGCGTACTGGTTGGGGTTGGGCTTGGCGTGGGTGATGGGGTTGCAGTGCTTGATGGAGTTGGTGATGGTGTACCGGTTGGCGTGGCTGAGGGTGTTGAGGAGGGTGTGCCTGATGGTGTGCCTGTTGGGGTTCCACTCGGCGTACTCGTCGGGGTTAGAGTTGGCGTGGGTGATGGGGTGGCCGTGCTTGTTGGGCTTGGGGTTGGTGTACCGGTAGGCGTGGCCGAGGGTGTAGGTGAGGGTGTGCCTGATGGCGTGCCTGTTGGGGTTCCTGATGGCGTCGTGGTTGGTGATGGTGACGGCGTCCCGGTTGGTGTTGACGACGGGGTACTGGTTGGGGTTGCGGATGGACTTGCTGTTGGGGTTCCACTTGGCGTGCTGGTTGGGGTTGGGCTTGGCGTGGGTGATGGGGTTGCAGTGCTTGATGGAGTTGGTGATGGTGTACCGGTTGGCGTGGCTGAGGGTGTTGAGGAGGGTGTGCCTGATGGTGTGCCTGTTGGGGTTCCACTCGGCGTGGTGGAGGGTGTTGGTGAGGGTGTGCCTGATGGCGTGCCTGTTGGGGTTCCTGATGGCGTGGCCGAGGGTGTTGATGAGGGTGTGCCTGATGGCGTGCCTGTTGGGGTTCCTGATGGCGTCGCACTTGGTGACGGTGACGGCGTCCCGGTTGGTGTTGACGACGGGGTACTGGTTGGGGTTGCGGATGGACTTGCTGTTGGGGTTCCACTTGGCGTACTAGATGGGGTTGCGCTTGGTGTGGGTGATGGGGTTGCAGTGCTTGATGGAGTTGGTGATGGTGTACCGGTCGGCGTGGCCGAGGGTGTTGGCGAGGGTGTGCCTGATGGTGTGCCTGTTGGGGTTCCACTCGGCGTGGTGGAGGGTGTTGGTGAGGGTGTGCCTGATGGCGTGCCTGTTGGGGTTCCTGATGGCGTGGCCGAGGGTGTTGAGGAGGGTGTGCCTGATGGCGTGCCTGTTGGGGTTCCTGATGGCGTCGTGGTTGGTGACGGTGACGGCGTCCCGGTTGGTGTTGACGACGGGGTACTGGTTGGGGTTGCGGATGGACTTGCTGTTGGGGTTCCACTTGGCGTGCTGGTTGGGGTTGGGCTTGGCGTGGGTGATGGGGTTGCAGTGCTTGATGGAGTCGGTGATGGTGTACCGGTCGGCGTGGCCGAGGGTGTTGGCGAGGGTGTGCCTGATGGTGTGCCTGTTGGGGTTCCGCTCGGCGTGACCGAGGGTGTTGAGGAGGGTGTGCCTGATGGCGTGCCTGTTGGGGTTCCTGATGGCGTGGCCGAGGGTGTTGATGAGGGTGTGCCTGATGGCGTGCCTGTTGGGGTTGCTGATGGCGTTGCACTTGGTGACAGTGACGGTGTTCCAGTTGGTGTTGACGACGGGGTATTGGTTGGGGTTGCGGATGGACTTGCTGTTGGGGTTCCACTCGGCGTGCTGGTTGGGGTTGCGCTTGGCGTGGGTGATGGGGTTGCAGTGCTTGATGGAGTTGGTGATGGTGTACCGGTCGGCGTGGCCGAGGGTGTTGATGAGGGTGTGCCTGATGGCGTGCCTGTTGGGGTTCCACTCGGCGTGGCCGAGGGTGTAGGTGAGGGTGTGCCTGATGGCGTGCTTGTCGGAGTCCCTGATGGCGTCGCACTTGGTGACGGTGACGGCGTCGCGGTCGGTGTTGACGACGGGGTACTGGTTGGGGTTGCGGATGGACTTGCTGTTGGGGTTCCACTCGGCGTACTAGATGGGGTTGGGCTTGGCGTGGGTGATGGGGTTGCAGTGCTTGATGGAGTTGGTGTGCCAGATGGTGTGCCTGTTGGAGTGCCACTTGGCGTACTTGTTGGGGTTGGGCTTGGCGTGGTTGATGGTGTGCCTGTTGGAGTGCCACTTGGCGTACTTGTTGGGGTTGGGCTTGGCGTGGTTGATGGTGTGCCTGTTGGAGTTCCACTTGGCGTACTTGTTGGGGTTGGGCTTGGCGTGGTTGATGGGGTTTCTGTTGAAGTTGGACTTGGTGTACTCGTTGGGGTTGGGCTTGGCGTGGTTGATGGGGTTTCTGTTGGAGTTGGACTTTGCGTGGAGGTCACCGTTGGAGTTGTCGTTGCAGCCACAAGCCATGTCAAAAACCCAGTGAACACAACTCCTCGGAGCACGGTTCTCGCTCGCATTGGGTCTGCAAGCTCAGCAGAGCAAGTTGGTTCGAAAAAGAAATAGACACTAAAAAGAAGGAAAAAATGTGTGGTGGAATGCTTTTGACAGCACCAAGCACAGACATCAATCTCGTCCCCGCCATCATCTTGCATGGCAGCTCTCTTGGTAGCAACAATGGTCCACTTATAGGGGGGGACATCAAGTGCTGTGGTGGTATCATTTTTATTTTGACCAACCTCTGTCAATCTTCACAAAAAAAGGCAGATCATATCTCCCAAACGGACAGGCTTCAATTGGTCAGGTGTGGACCCGCCACTTAGCTCCAGCCGCGCCTGCCTCACGGCCTTCATTGCCAACTCAGTTCCATGATTGTTCGTGTCACGCTGACAGTGTTTTGCAGTTCTTTCCTTCCCTCCTCCCTGAATGGGGTAAGAGTCGGGCTGCATCTACCGGGTTCTGGGCATTGTCGCCTTTGGACTGAGTTCGGGGCGTTCGTGCGTTCGGGGCGTTCGGGGCGTTTAAAGTGTCCCACTTTGGCGCCCGGCGTTCCACTGGCATGCTTGCTTGCGCTGGCCCCTCTCGGCCACATACCCGTGTTTCGGGTTTACCAGGTCATGGGGGATTGGGCGGTCAGAGGTCACCCGTGCGGGCCACTGCCACCGGCCCTGGGCTATTTAGGTCCTTAGGATTTAGAAACCCCAGTGGGTACTGGCTTTTGTGGAGGTCAACATAGGGGGCGTTGTCGCACGGTGCGCGCACGGTGCGCGCACGGTGCGTGCACGGTGCGCGCACGGTTCAATGTTTTTGGGATGGTGGCCCAACTTGTACCCCGTTGAATGGCCCCCATAGAAACACACCCAGGGTCCTGATTTCTGCACCTTGCAGTCCATACTGGCATACCAGGATTCTTCAATTTTTAGTCTGATGCTTGTCACAGGTTCCAGGGTCCTATTTTCTGCACCTTGCACGCACCTCCGTAACAAACCATGCACAGGCGACGACACAAGCGACAACACTGGTTGGGTTACAGGAATTTCAATTTCATCCGCCACAGCATTCTGGCTCATGATCATCAATTCTAGGGGCTTCAACTTCCACTTCAGGTAATTGGGGCTCCAGCAAAGCGTCCATCGGCGCCTCATGGTGCACAGGTTGGGGGCAATCGGGGCTCTCAGCAGTCACAATTGCAAACTCCAACCGCTCCTCGGGTGCATGCTCGTACAAGACCTCTTCACCACCCAATGCGTACCGAATAGAGACGCGACGCCCACCTCTTGGAGAAGGGTCAACGACAGTGGCCGACACCCTATCCCCGTTGGAGCGGTGGTAGTACACAGGCAGTCCGGCGACAAGCCAGGGCAGCTCAGAATCAGGCATTGTGGATCTGGTGGACACAGAATACGCAAAAGGACGCACGGTGCGCGCACGGTGCGCGCACGGTTCAGGCAACACCCCCATACAGCCATACAAGGGTTGAGGAAGGCGGGCAGCGCCGTGGCGCCTGCATGTGTGGTCTGTGTGTGCACTGGTGTGTTTTGTGTGTTTGTTCCATGTGTTGGACGCCGGTGCCTCTCAGAAGGCAGCTGCTCCAGTGGTAGCGCGTCCGGCGCTCGCCGCGAAGAAGGTGGTTCGATTCCCGGGATCGGTGGTCTCCCACCGATCCCTTCGAATACCGGACGGGGCCTCCCGTCGACCTATTCGAGTACAGGCTGTCCGTCCACCGGACGGACAGGGGGGGGGGGGGGGTACCATAGTCTGGGCTAAGCGGGCAAGAGAGGGGGGTCAGGTCCCAGGCACCATGTAGCGGATGAGACAAAAGGTAACAAGAAGGACCAAGAAAGGGCAAGAATTGGCAACACAAACCACTGTGGTCGGTGTTAGAAGTGCAGCGCAAGTCAGATGACCCAAAGCCACAGAACCAAACCAACGGATGGAAGTTGCATGGGGGATCAAGTACAAGTATGCACACATCGCTCTTGCACTACTTGGGTACGGGATATGTTCTCCGGAGCGGGTACCCTGTCAAATTGGACAGCATCAGCATCAGTGGTTGGGTTTCCACTGGGAGAGTCACCCATGCTTGTGAGTTGAAGCTACTGTTAAGGTAAGGACTGAGGCGTTTCAGTTGACTCATGTCCATGGAATGCTGCCTTCATGCAGCTTTCACTGCCGAGAATTTGCTGATGGCCCTAACCCTGTCCCTTGTTGAATAATCTGTAGCCTCAGGAGGTTTCCCACCCCTTGGCCAAGTTGTTGCACTGCGTGCGCACGCAGAGGCCGGGATACTCACCCAAGAATACCTGTCACCTAACTGGTTGCACAGCGAAGCAGCAAAGCCCACATGAGAACAACAAAACTGCCTTCAACTTGGTACTCCACTGTCCCTATGAACAAACGATGAGTGTCCCTTGACTCGGAGCGCGGGGAACGCGGTGTCCGTGGTCTCTTGGGTGATGGGGACCGCGAATAGGGTGAAGGGGAGGGCGGTGGTGATTCTGAGCGTGGACGCGACACAGATGGCGAGCGAGGACAGTGGTGTGGTGGGGATGAAGGCCATACCACAAACTCCTCAAGGTCCGTGGGGATTGACATGTGTATTCTACGAACAAAGCGCAAAATACAGTAGTTCCGCAGCAGACACCCGGAAGTTGTATCACCACATACCAAGAGTTCAATATGGGGGATGGAAAATGGTTAAAAATGGTTGAAAATGGGCAACAAAGGGTGACAATTCAAATGTGCTGCATCCCAAATGCATAGGAAGCTAAAAAAAACCCAGTATGGAACCAAAAACTTGTCAAAAGGGGCCAAAAGTAGGGTCTGAATATTTGCCGACATCCAAAACTTCGCACTGTGTGTGCACTGCGTGCACGGCATTCCCATTCAAATAGGTCTTGCATCCTGATATTTCTTTGAAGCCATACATTGTGCTTTGCCAACCATTTGGTGGTGTAGTATTGATGCTCATGGTCCAAAGCTCCTCTTGTAGCTACACAAAATTGATTCCTTGGCATAACCACTTGCCTTGGCCATTGCAGCCCCCCGATATAGGTATGTCACTGTGGGAAACCCGTGGGAAACCCACTGTGATCCACAATTTCTGACCCCCTAACCCCCTTTGTAAGACTGTGTTTTAGCAATCCGATTCCTCCAAAATTGACTCTTGGTCGAGATAGGAACATTTTGGTGTGTCCCACTACGTGACAAAACCAGTCTAGCCACTTGGTGTGGTTTCTAGCACCGGAGTACAGCCACCGGAGTACCTGCAAAACCCCGAGCCTGCCTCAACATAAGTCTTGTGTTGGAAATATTCTTTCAAAATAGTCATTGCAAAGCTTCCATTGGGTGTCAAAACAACATTGCTTTTCTCAAACATAGGGTTCATTTTGTGGCTGTGTCCCGGCTGGAACAAGTCGTAATGGAGTTGCAGCCTGTAAGCTGTTGATGCAACAACAAGCACAAGGACTCACTCCATCTTGGAGACCTGCTTTCTTGGAACGGAGGAATCCAAATCCACAAACAAGATTGATGAATGAAATTTGAAATAGAGCCACAAGACTGGGCAGATAAACGTTGGGAAGCTTTTCTATGCTGTTGTGTGCTTGCATGGTGCCCAAAGAATACAAGAATGTAGTGTGCAGTTACTCAATGGAGATCTACGGGGAAGTAGGTCAAAAGAATGATTGTAGGGTAAGAGCCCATATGCGCTGAGTCAAGGGCTCCTTTACCACTGGACAACCTTTCAGGCTACCTTGCGACAAGCTTGGTTTTGGAAACAGCGCCCAATTGTAAGTAAGCTTTCCCTACCACCCTGAAAACCACCCATCTCCAGGGGAGCTCCGTCCACAAGGCTAAACCAGCAGATGTAGATCAATCTGGCATTTTTAGTGGGAAATATAGATTGTTTTAACTCATTATCTGAGTTTTTGGACTGAGTAAGAATCTGAGTAGTCCTGTGTATGGGAACACAATAGTTACTGTGTCACCTTGGCCATCAGGGAAAATGGGCCCCAAATAGCCCACTTTTCGCACAGCGCACCGTGCGCCCCTTGGGGGTGATAGCCCTGCAGCATGTTCAGTCATTGGTTCCTGAAATGAGGAAAGCATTCAAAACATCAAGCGGTCCTGGGCTGGCAGCTCCATTATCGTGTTCTGTGACGGTGCGGAGCAAAGAAAGTCTGAAGAGCGGAAACAAAGGATGCTTACAAGACCTTCCTGAGGTTGTACATTGGGTGTGTGTCATCAGCTCAGACGGTATCATCTGAACCGTTGCTTTATAACCTGGGTCAGGTGACTGCTGTGCCATTGAATTTTAAGGGCAACGGGCCACTCCATCAAAACCCCACCAAGCAAGGAAAGGGTTTGGGTTGGCATGGAATGATACGCTGAAGCTACAAAATGCACAGACTTTCTTGAGTTTAAGATGGCTGATAACAATGCACATCCCATATTGCGGCTGCCCATATTGCAGTCCATGCACCCTCTACCGCAACCCCTGTCTGCATGCACCCCATACTGCAGGCACCCCATTCTGCAGCCCATGCACTCTACACTGCAGCCGCTGTCTGCATGCACCGCATATCGCTGCCTTCAGATGGGAGGATCAATCAAGGGGGGGGGGGGGGTGCCATGAAGGTTGAGTAACAGGAGAAAACTGTCAACCTTGCTTGCTTCAAGCGATTGGGGGAAAATGTTTCTGGTGGGTGAGGGTGTCTCTCTGCTATGCCTCCCTCCCATGTGGCGCCATGTTGCATATTCAGTCATTCAGTCATTTCCCATGACTCATCTGTGAAACGTAACACATGGCCAGGGGTTCGGGATCACCAAGTGCTACCCATCAGTGGTGCAACATTTCCCAGCATTTCGCCATGGATTTCTATTTGTTTTTCCATTCGTTGTGTGCCAACAGCAATGGAATTTAGACAGGGTCACAGGTCCATGACACTTGTCAAGAGCGGACCGAAGCAAGCGAGAAGGGTCGCAGCTCCTTTCTAGGGCGGACCGGATCAGCCATATGCTAGCACAGGGGTCACACTACATGTGTGGGCCTCAACTGGTCAGGTGTGGACCCACCAATCCAGCCGTGCCTGCCTTCACACACTATGTGTGTAGGGGGAGGGAAGGGGGTGGCGCTTGGCTAGATTTGATGGAGGGCTCTCCAATCCCGACACGGCTGGTCAACGCCCATGTATCGTAAAATTGTTCAAAGGGGGCGGGGCACAGCAATGTCATTTACCTTCAAACTACTCCCCCACCATGATGCGGTCAAGGTGCTGGGCATATCTCAAACATGTCCAGCGCTAGCTTCTGACCTGTGCTGGGGAATCAGCGCTGGATCTAAATGAAGAGCTAAGGTCAAAAGTGCAGGTTAATGGGGTGAAGTGGCACAGCACATTGGGCCCAGAATTACCAATGCAAGGGTTTGCAGCCCCTGGTCAGACGGCGCTACGTACCTCAAAAACTGCCTCGGCAAAGATCTGATTGGGAAGGCGGCTAGGGATCCATGGAACAGAGAAACAAATATACATTGAGAATGGTGCGGCAATGCAGCCCAAACAAAGGGCTTCCTCCTTCTTTTTGAAAAACTGTAATCATAGCCCTTCACATGCGCCCTTCGCCCGCCCCCCGCCCCCGCTTCAAACTGCAACAACAACAACAACAACAACAACAACAACAACAACCAGTAAAGTTCCGATTTGCCCACAGTTTGCTTTGCCTCTCGCTGCAGCTGAACAACAATTTCCCGCCGCACCAGGCTCTAGCTGGGCCTGTAGCTCAAGCTCCAGCTCAAGCTCTGGTGGAGCACGAGTTTTGCGTCTGACCCTACACGCCAAAACCCACACACCAATGGTCCACCTCGAAACCGCATCGCCTGCCAATTCATACATTACCAAAGCAATTGCCAAAATTCAGCATCTCAGAACAAGCCGCGCACTTTGGGCGATTAAAGGACGAAGGGAATTCTCGCTGTACACTCAATCACCTTGCCTAAGCGTGGCCTGAAGCCGCCACTGCAGCATCAAAGCACTAACGAGCATGTGCAACAACCAAAAAATTGGGCGGGGGCTGCGAGGCATCATTTCGATGCTTCAAAAAGTGTTCAGAAACCACCCCTGACGGAGCACCACTTGTGAAGAGGCGGAGACACACCTCACCACGCCAACTAGGGAAACATGCAACGTCCCACAAATCCAGCCAGCTCCTTCACACGGGACGGAAACAAGGCGACAGGGCTGCGTTTACGGCAATCCAATCGCTGTACAATCTCATCAATGCACGTCCGTGTCCTATATATAAACACGCGTTCAGTTGGAACAATGACATCTTCGCCTCAGCGTCCTCTGCCCCCCCCCCCCCGCGCACGCTTTCTCCGACGCGCAGGCGCTGCGCCTGCGGCAAGCTTCACCACTGCTTCCCGTGCTTCCCCTTGGGGTGCACTTTTCAGCCCCAGGGCACACACCATTGTCGGTAGTCCTCGTCTGCTGCCCAGAATCCAACGCTGTTGCGTCATGTGGCCGACTGCGCGTGACCATGTGAAACAGCCCTCCCATGCAGTCCTTTGAGCGGATGCTTGGGCCAGACAGTCCTGGAGAACCAGGACGGGCCTTGGCACTTGGGTTATGGTCAGAGCGGGAGGGACCGGAAGACACTCAGTCAATAAAGTTAGTGTTGCTCCCACAACCAGCAGCCGGGCGCGGGTTCGGCCGACCCACATAGCGGCGTTCCGAACGACGTAGGCACAGCGTCAAGATTTTTGGGAACGACGAAGGAAGGAGGGGTCAAAAAATTTACAAACGGCGTAGGAACGACGTGGACTTGTCTAAGGAACACCGCTATGTGGCCCTCTGCAGCGGACTGCATTGTGGCGGGTTGTGGCAGCGCGCTATGAGGAAACCACTACGAGATCCCCAGCGAATTCCATTCCTCTTGAGGCATATGGGGAGGCTTTGTCCCCCCCAACAGTGCCTTTCCCGCCGCCGGTTGCCCGCTTGCATACGTTTTGTAGTAGTACCGGATGTAATCTGACCGCGCGTCACACTCCTCGGGGATCCCCTGTATAGCATAGCTGGCACTGCTGCGACGCTGCCACAAAGTAGCAGCCACCGCAGGACGGACAGCCACAGCCTGCATCCAGCGAGAGATGAGCGCCCATTGGGGATGAGAGAGAAGGTCATACTTCTCAAAGTGTCCAAGAGTGTGGGTGGAACGCTCCATGATGGTCCAGAACGCTATGTCTATCAGGCTGTACTGTGAGCCAAGGAGATAGGGGCCTTGGGTGTTTTGCAGCTGTTGGCTGAGTTCATCAAGGACTGCTGTAAAAGCCTTGGATTTGTCCTCCAAAGTGTCTGGTTGCGCCTTGAGAATGTCATAATATGCTTTGGTCCAGTCCGGAACACGTTTGAGCAGCTTGTGCATTTGGTACACAGCATGGGGATCCGCCGTAGGCGTCAGGGGAGGGTTCGGGTATGCAGCGTCCAGCCACATCAGCAGAGGCAGGGAGTCCTCCATGCATGTTCCATCGGGCAGGCGGATGGCAGGCACAGCTTTGGAGGGAGCAACTTTGTGGAATTCCAAAGTACTCGGCAACTTGTGGTTCGTGAAGTTGACTTCCCGATATTGAAACGGGACGTGCTTCTCCTCAAGGGCAATCCAGACACGCTGAGCAAACGGGCAGATATCTGCACAGAAGAACTCCAATGGAACAGTGCCGGCTCCGCCGGACACACTTTTAGGTGAGCCTGTTTTGCACCACGTCGCAAAATAATCCAGAATGCTATTGGGCCGATCCCTCAGCATATCTGTGAGCATGGCATTGACAACCTTGTGCACGTTATGTTTCAAGATGTATTCGGACTCGGTAGTCCCGTCCATTGCGAAACAAACGATACTCAGAAGACCACTGCAGGTGCGGGCCTGATGGAGGAGAGGGACGGACGGACGGATGGATGGACGCACCGAGGGGAGGTAAGGGAGTCAGAGGCCATATCCACTTGAATGCTGCTTGACCGTTCACGCACAGCCAATGACATTGTCATGTCTTCGCTCTGCCCTTCAAACAACGGCGTCCCTTGCCCACTGAGATCACTACGATCAGCACCTCTTCCTAATCCTGGACCCTGTTTTGGTCAGCTCTCAAATTGCGTAAGTTGCAATGGCCATTTCGTGCCTTCTGGTCATCCATTGACGGCATGCCCCCCCAAAAAGGAAGGTGCGGTGGCACTGGCACACCTGCAAACTCTGC
Source organism: Eutreptiella sp. 'Long Island Sound 2002' (assembly GCA_964036045.1). Lineage (NCBI taxonomy): Eukaryota > Euglenozoa > Euglenophyceae > Eutreptiales > Eutreptiaceae > Eutreptiella > Eutreptiella sp. 'Long Island Sound 2002'. The sequence continues at coordinate 10,736,096 of OZ038382.1, read as the reverse complement.
CCCCATCCCACTGCTCCCCTTCCTGCTGCATGCCCCTGAGAATCCGGCTTTGTGCTCCTATTCCCTCCGCACTCCCCCTCGTTGCACCCTCGCTGGTATGTGCTTGAGCTGAGCCTCGCAGTCTGATCAGACAAACCACCTGAGATTTTGGGGCATTATTGAGCTGATCCCAAGGCAGACTTGTTGCGTCGGCTGAAGGATGACATCGGTAGCTGAGAACATGTCCATGTTTACTTTTCTCCCTCTGCTGCCAAGCACAGGGTGAAATCCTTAAACAACAGGACACTGCCATTGCTGCACTCCTCAAATCCAAAAAATGATTAATTGGCTACCACGTGTTTCATCTTTCATGGTGTGGGCTAGGAATTTGCGTTACTGCTGCGCGACTGCCATATGGGTGCAGTATGACTGCTATCAGCTGCTGTATGGTTCCTTGCATGGCTGTTGTATAGTTGCCGTATGAATGGCGGCTGCTATGGCTGCTCGGATGGGTGCGGTATCGCTGTTCATGCGATTTCTTGTATGGCTGCTGTGTAGCTGCCATATGGCTGTTGGTGCGGAAGAGACTGTGCCGTGTGCAAAAAGCCACCTGCATGGCATGCAACCACTTCAGCACCATCGAAAGCGCTGCATCCTCATCTCAATGCTGCCGCTTCGTCCAAGAAGCCAGGAATTGAACTGCCGGCAAGACACAGAGAATGCCTCACTGGAAAGAACATTGTGAGTTGCCAGCTGTGCACCGGGGGACGCTACAGATTCAAAAAATGAGGGAATGGAGGCTGTGGAGTAGCTAGGGCAGTTCTGCGGGGCATTGGTCTTTACCTTCACCCCCCAGTTGCCCTGATGTGGTCATAGAGATTACGGAGGAGGGGGGAGCAAGTCATTACCTGAAATAAGCTGACTTTCTTCTCACTCCTTATCACTTTCTCACCTTGGTGTGAAATCTACATTATACCCTCTCCTCCTCACTGCCCCCCAGCCCGCTGTTGCCACACGACCACTTCTCCCACTCCACTGCGGTCCCCAGTCAAGGTACATGTTGACCCTCGCGAGCTTGATGTTGACGCCCAAATTTCTCAACGACCACGGACAACTGCTCTTCTACCTCTGTCAACCACAGCACCCAAACCGATTCCGCAAGGGGGGTTGAGACCTAATGATGCACTTTCGCAAAGGGGGGGGGGGGGGCTTATATTGCAACTCCACCCGCGTTCATCCATGCTGCACCATAGGGAGGGAGGAGGCGGGGAATCACAGCCGAATTCTGCACAAACTGCGAGGATCTTCTGCTTTGTAATCTGTCTCGGCTGCCTTGGTGTCTAATCTCTTTTTTGTTGCCTTTTGCCTGATCTGTGCCCTTTTGCTTGTCCTGCAAAACACATTCACCATTCGAATGTTGGCTGTCGATCCATTTGCTGTCGATCAATTTTGCTAACCCATCCTGTACGTGTTTGCATGCTCGTTTGGTAGGTTTTACAACCAATCGTCCTGAACTTTCAGGACGATTGTCTTGAAAACAAGCTGAAAATGGCCGTTTTTGGACACTACATCGGCCATAAAATGTGCTAGACAGCTCACAATCACACAAAACTTGTTTGAGGTACATTGTCAACCGATGGCAGTCAGTGATCAGCCAGTGCTCTTTTTGAGGCCGACCCACCGAGCTCTAATTGACTGCAAAATATTGCACTGCTAAATTAGGAACCGCTCCGACACTGCCGTGTGGCTCACCATACCATTATGTAGCCTGACTCATGCAGAAGGACCCGCGCACGTCTGTCTAATGCATGGTTCAGTCGGAGCCTCCCAAATCTGATGTGATCTCATTCCTCGGTGCTACGCAATGACTTCTCAGTGTGCAGACGCTTGGGAGCGTCTGCCTTGCCTACTTACTGTCAGCCCCTGCTTTACCCGTGCACACTCGCACAAACTTGTGATACTGGAAGTACTACCCGACCAGAGTGCAATAAATGCATGTGGGACCAGCCAATCCAGGCAGCATGCCATCTAGTGCAGTGCATGGTTCCGTGATTTTTCATGAAGAACTGCACTGCTCTACGTACCAATCCCTAAAAGTCAACTGCATGGTGCAACTTGCAGGACTCCTCTCCGTGACTCCCCATCTTTCACTTGAAACCCAGTCGGGCACGGAATTTCAACCTCTAAATTGCACGTTGAATGGGTCACTCTGGACCAAGAAAGAGGTACAGGCAGAAACTAATGCAAAATACAAACATATAGAAGCCCTGTGTATAGACAGCTATTTGTGCAGCTGTATTGATGAAATGCACGAACATCAAATTTTGCAATCGTGGCTGTGTTTCGGGTTCACGCTTTGCGTAGCTGACAAACAAAATATCTGCCAAATAATTGAACAATTCAATTGTAAAAAAGACCCCGCCTTCCTGCACTGTGCACTGCACGGTTCGTCCGTCGCATCGTACTCCCGCACTTCAGTGGGCTCTTGGAGGCTTTCTCCTGCTTCCACTGTTACCTTCCCTCCCTCCTTTTGCGCTGTCAACATCAAATATTGATCGTCCGTCCGGTAGTCATGAGCCACCTTGCAGTATACAGCGTGTACAGAGAAGTACACGGGAAGGAGCTAGAATGTAGGAAAGCATCGGGAGGGAGAGGGGATGCATGACTACTAAACCCCCCCCCCGTCGGTTAAGGGCAGTGAAATGCCTCCCTCTTACGATTGCAGCATTCTGCCTTCTGGCGTCCTTGCCGACCAGTGCCAGCAGGCTTCACATTCAGTGATTCCCAGCGCACTAACTGGTGCGTCACAAATCGGCGGACATTATTCTTAAGTTGACTGGCATCCACTGAAACGCGTGCAATGGCTTGGGTAAACAACTGTGTTGTGCACCCCAGCAGCCCCAGTTTCGTTTCGGACATGGCATGTGGTCAGCCAACTCGGTCGTCCCACACCCGCCAACCGCCAAACCGCATCCCTAAACTTCCTTGAACCTGGGGGGGAAACGATGATCTTCTCCTTCAGGAAACCCCCTGGACCAAATGGCGCAATCATTGGGCACGGAAGGCCAGATTGTTTGGCATATGGGATGAGTGGCATGAATGGGACACCCTGCAGTGGATGGATCCCACCCTTGACGTCCCCCGCGGTCCTCAAGGAGACTTTGATGCCTGCACATGCCTCTCCATTTGTACCTTCCCCTTCCCTTTGGGTTCAGTGTTGGGTTTCGTTCGATTCAGCTGCCTGATTTCCGCATGGCGCCGCGGGCCACGGTCCCTGCGAAGTGCGTGCGACAACCCTTACCCAATGTGGCCCCGGAGTAGGATAACCCCCCCTTTGCATCCCTTGAATTCCGTGGCACTGCGCATTGCATCAGGAAAGCTGCGTTTGCCGCAGTGACGAATGCCTTACTTGAACAGCAAACCAATGCTGCGTGGACGATTAATGGTTTCGTCGCCTGTCGGTGCTTGGACAAAGCCTGGCATTTTGCCTCCCCACGGGCACATATCTCGGTTTTTTGACTGGGAGGAGGGGAGAGGGTGTCATACTGGTATGCAACTGCGCACAGTCTTCAGTCCATCCAAGGCGTTTGCAAACAAACAGTTGGGGGAACAAATACTCCTGGAGGCCGTTGCACCACGGCCCGGCGGTTGGAAGCACGGACGCTGACTGGAGGGCAACCAACGGCGTATGGAGGGTGGCCAACGGCGGTTCGAGGGTAACTAGGGCAGCCGCTTAGGGGGTTAGTTCCTTGGCACATATCAAGAAAAACCTGCGTGTGTCCTTAGTGGTTGCCTTAACAGACGGCTACCCTGGACAACTACTTTTGTGCGACACCTTCCTGCGCAAAACGCAGTCTGTGTCCGTGTGTGTGCCTATGGCTGCGCAGCGACACGCTCGTTCGGGTGCAAGTCGCCTGTCCACAACCGCTTGGTGAGCTGGGTGGACTTCGCTCGCAACACATGGAAGCACAAGCGACTTGACCCGTAAACATGCCACGACTCGCGTGAAGATGGGAGCCGAGCCTGAGCTTGCAACAGCCCGGATAGTGTGCACTTCGAAAACGTGACGTGGGAGGAAAGTGTGTTGCGAACCGGGCCTGGATGCCAAAGCATCTGTGCTCACTCAGTCACTCGCTCGCACTCCAGCCCACGCACGGGGAAAAAGAATCACAGGAACAAAAGAGTGTCATACACAATCGTAGCAGGTTCAGTGAACCTCGAATATCACTGCCACGTGTGCTATTCTGGGCACTTGCAATGTGCCCTGCCCTCTCGGACCCACGGAGACCCCTCCTCTCCCGAAACGTCGAATGTCACCCCTTCGGCTCCCGCACCCTTGCATTGCCCCCTGTCGTCGCTGTCTCCCCCCGCCTGCCAGCCTTGCCTCAGCGCGTCTCGAATCCGTTGCGATCCAGCCACTTCCAGTCGACGTGCAGCGACTGGCAGCTGACGGCATACTTGCACCTCCCCTTCAGATGGTACCGGCAGACTTCTATGGGCAGGTGCTTGTAGGTGCAGGCATCCCCAAACTGGCAGGGCCCGGCCTTCAGGCACGGGTGCAGGTCCCCACTCAGGGCGTTGAGGTCTATATCTGCGGGGGAATCCTGCCGCCGGAGTCGATCCAGCTGCTCCCACGACACGTGCAAGCTGTCGCACGCCCGCGCTGGCTTCCCGCAGCGCCCCTTCAGGAATGACCGGCAGGCCTCGTACGGCACTTTGAGGAACTGGCACTCGTCCCCAAACTGGCAGGAGCCGAACTTGAGGCAGGGGTGCAGGCGCCCGGAGAAGTCGCTGCTCGAGATCCGGGAGTCGGGGGGGTATCGGTCCTCATTCCGACGGGACGGGACAACGGGACAACGGGGCCCGTTGGCCCAGCGCCCGTTGTCGTCGTGCCTGTCGTCTCTGCGCCGGTCCGGCGATCGATCCCTGTACCGATCCCTATCGCGGCTCCAGTCTCGCTCCCTTTCCATGTCCCTGTCCCTGTCCCTGTCCCTGTCCCTGTCCCTGTCCCCATGTCTTTCCCTGCCTCTGTCCCTGTCTCGATAGCGGTCCCCCTCCCGATCCCTCTCCATGTCCCTGTCCCTGTCCCTGTCCCTGTCCCCATAGCTGTCTCTGTCTCTGTCTCTGTCTCTGTCTCTCTCCCTCTCCCTCTCCCTCTCCCTCTCCCTCTCCCTCTCCCTCTCCCTCTCCCTCTCCCTCTCCCTCTCCCTCTCCTCTCCCACTCCCGGTCCCTCTCCCACTCCCGGTCCCTCTCCCACTCCCTGTTCCTGTCGCGATCCCTGTCCCGATCACGGTCTCGGTCCCTGTCCCACCCCCTGTCCCTGTCCCTGTCCCTGTCCCTGTCCCACCCCCTGTCCCTGTCCCTGTCCCTGTCCCTGTCCCTGTCCCTGTCCCTGTCCCTGTCCCTGTCCCTGTCCCTGTCCCTGTCCCGGTCGTCGTCGTGCCTCCTGCGCTTGTACGGCGGCGCCCTAAGGATGCCGGCGTCACGCAGCTGATCGATATCCTTCCACTCCAAGTGAAGCGAGTTGCAGCTGTCGCGGTTGCACTTTCTCTTTAGGTAATGCCGGCAGGCCTCCCTCGGCACCTGGTAGTACTCGCAGTCCTCTCCGAACCGGCAGGGCCCGATGCGCAGGCACGGGTGCAGGTCGCCGCTCAACTGGCTGGCCAGTTGAAGCAGCTCGCGAGGCACGCCGGGCTCCTCTCGCCGCCGCTTCCGGGGCGGCGACTCCTCTCCAAGGGGCGGGGCAGGCAGAAGACCGAGGTTGTTGAGGTCCCGGATGTTCTGCAGCGACAAGTGAAGATTGGAGCATCGGTCGTGCTTGCACTTGCCCTTGAGGAAGAAGCGGCAGGTCTCTTGTGGCAGGGTGGCGTAGTCACACTTGTCCGCGAAGGCGCATGGGCCGTAGATCAGGCAAGGGTGCAGCTTCCCGGAGAGGAGCTTGGCTTGTTCCCGAAGCCAATCCTCACCCATTCTTCCGAAACAAAATCCGCCAAAAAGCAGGCACTCGGAAAGCGCAGCAGGTCTGTGTCAATG
>OZ038382.1:10108267-10129883 GCA_964036045.1 Eutreptiella sp. 'Long Island Sound 2002' | reverse complement strand
GTTAAACTAACAATTCAACCCCATGGGGTAGGGTACGCGAATAGGCCCAAAAAGGCCAAAATGGGGGGGTATGTGGCATTTTCCCCATATATATGCCTGCCTGGCTTTGATCTAACAACCTCTGCGAGGTGATTCTTCCCCCCCCTGTAACTGGTTGCGGGTATAAAACCACCCCCAAAGGGGGGATAAAACCGCCCCCAACCCCTTTGGGGGGGGGTTATCCCGGGGGGGTCGCCGGGCCCAGGTCCTTTACACCGAAAGCCCCCCCCCTCCCCACCTGGAAATTGGCACTGAAGTGCCGGACTATCGGCGCCAAAGGCGCCCTAAGGCAAATTTGCTTGAACCACTAGAGGGTCAAAAAATGGGTTTTCACCCTATGTGTCTATGCTCAAAATACTCAGTTTTTTCAGGAGAACCCAATGATGGATGAAAACCAATTTGGACCCAATATCAATTCCACCCATGTGCGGTATGCATGTGTGGTATGTCAGAGATGGCCCATACCATGACTCGGGGGTGCTATGCCCTTAAACAAAAGTACCACCTACCATGCCCCCCCCCCCCGTTGCAATTTCTTTTGCTCCTACATCTTTACCTCAAAGTGATCACCGTGATGAGGCGGCCGTTTCACGCCATATATGTAGGGGTCTCGAGTCGCCCCCTCTAGCCCCCCCCCCCCCCCTGTGAAAGTGGCACCAAAGCGGGAAGGAGTCGGCGTATGGCCCATTGTCCCGACCCCCCCAGGGGGTTATCACCCCAAAGGGGTGGTTTTATCCCCCTGTTTGGTCATGGAGGGGGTTATCACCCCTTTGGGATGATTTTATCCCCGATTTTTGGTGATTTTATCCTCCCATTGGGCGGGGGGGTTGTCACCCTTTGTGGGGGGGGGGTTTATGGCCCGTCTCCATGTGAACCAGGAATCATAGTACCAGAAGACAGGTTGCCTGATGTCTATATGTTGTGTTGTATGGAGAACACCCTTGGGGAGAGGGGGGCGGGGGGGCTTGCCCCATTTCCATTTCAGGTGTGGAGGTAGGAGAGGTGATGGAGGGGCACGGATCCACATATGACTGTACACCCAGAGTTTTGTTTCACATTGCTCTTTGTATGTCTGCACAATGTCTAACCTGGCTTACAGATGGGGTCTGGGACATATGATATGCGCTTTACTGCAACTTCTGGTCATCTTGGTACCAGTTCTTCAGCAGTGAGAATGGGCATCGTTGTAGGATCACAAAACAATATTTGTAGAGTTTGTGTTTCAAATACCCATTGATTATGTATTCTGGCAACCTCTTTATGACGCATAGTGCCGATGGCCTCGGTGTTGATTGGGGTTTCAGACATGGTTTGCGTTCCACATGCAAGCATTTTGATGTTTTTGATCCAAAACATCGCAAATATCCCCTGCCGTCTCTGAGGCAGTCGGTGTGACACGGCGTGACATCAACTTTTCCACCTCACAAGGCATACAAAGGCAATGTTCGTCTCAAGGACACAGCCAAAGGCCGAACACATGGTGACATAGGAGATGTGAGCATGGCCGGAGTGTTGGGTGGGTCTTGGACACTGTCTGCAACAGTCTGCAACAGAATCAAAAGAAATTTCATGGTTTTGCTCGTGTATGCCCTTTTTAGAAGACGGATAGAAGAGGATGCTTTCGTTACGGCACTACATTTGAAGTATTGAAATATTTGTTGTCAAGTAAAGGGAGGGTTTTTTTTGGTGACTTCATGCATTCTTGGTTTTCATGGCTAGCACATTTGAGAGAGAGCATGTTTACATGTTCAAATCCAGCAATAGGGTTTTCAACAGTTCGTCCTTTGCTGGGCACCTAAACTGCGGAGGCAGAAACACGCACTATAATTGTTTCTGCGTCAGCGGATCACCTGGATTGGCATGGGCTCTGAAGTTGTAAAGGTCAACATAACATCATCAAAAATGTACTACGGCATGTAACATCTGCAGAAGTGCTATCATCATGTCTTTTTGAGACTATGGTTGCCAATTATGTTCTGTTCGTGTATTGTTTTTTGCAATTGTTGTTTCCTCACCAAAATGCAAATGAGCAATTCCTCCCCAAGCGCTTGTGCTATGTTACCGTTTTGACCTATGAATTGCCTGCTGCTATCTTATGCTGTGCAAAAAAATGAGTTCACGGGTTATTTCAAATTTGGTGGTGGCAGAATGAGTTCCCAGGATTTTGAGGATTGACTTTTGATCCATTCTAGTGCTACGAAATGAGACACAATCGTGCTTAACAATTGACGGAGTAGATGTGGGGCCTCTTTTGCATGGTCCACCTAAGTACGAGGGATTCTTGAATTTCACTTGAGTAAAAATTTGTAATGGTAGCAGAAGAAATAATTTTTGGTGTCAAAGAGTTTTTTGCAAAAGCATTTTGTTGGTATTTCCAAAATGCTGCTTTGCTTCGAAAGTGATATTACTTTTTTTTGTCATTCATTTTGTGTTCCTTTGTACAAATTGAAAACTCCGCTTCTCAATACATTTCAAACAGCATGCTTCATGGTTACATTGAATATTGCTTATTGAACATTTAGTGTATTGATGTATCGAACCACTTCGAAGTCAGGTTTCATTGCAGCTTGATTTTCAAATTGTTGCTAAGAGTTGAAAAACAACACAATGTGTTGAACCGTTTACAATAGGCAAGATGGCTAAATAACCCGTGCCTTTTCTAGGATTCACGTTCTTTAACATAGAGAGCAAACAATAAGTGGCCAACACTCGGGCGAAATGGCCACATAACCTATACCTTCGTCTATTTACCAATCAATGTGTAAAGGTAGTGTGGACACTACCACAATCCTAAATATGCGGCCGCGGTGTGCTTGCTTATCTAGCAATTTTCAGAAACCTAAGTTGATCTTACACCATAGGGCATGCTTTCCATGTGAAATACCAGCTTTCTTTTTTACATGGTGAATGTAGTGCCTGAAATACCAACGCATTCCAATGCATCAAAATATTCTTGTTCACCTCATTCCCTAGGTAGGAGTTTGGATTTTTAAACAACGAATGAATGAATGAACAATAATCCTGAAAAGGAAACACCCAAAGTTCAATTTCTCACGTCTTCATAGCCGAGGTAGCTTCACATGTGTCCTTTGCACACTCTTGCTGAATGCTTACTCTTGCAATTGTCACCATCTCTTAGAGGATGCCGGGCCGTGTTAAACTATTTGCCTACATAAGCCACATGGTGCTCAACCATGTTTGAAATCCACAACTTGAATTTTCCATGCCAAAAAGTCACTTTTCGACCCAAAATTGAATCGGCTTGCGACAAAATATCCAAGAGTGATGGTCTCCTACTCATTTGACCAGCTTCTTTGTGTTCAACTTTGACCAAATAAGTTTCTTGCCGGATGATCCTTCGGCAGATTTCAAGACTCAAAATTAAATAAAATTCAAAAAAATTGAAGCTGGAAATGGCACGTTTTGAGGTTGCACATAACTGTGTGTATGGCCGTGCAGAATTCCACTCAATCGAAGTTCACGTGCACTCTATACTGTAGAACAATAGATTTCTTCAAGTCTACAGAATCTACAAAATGTTGCTCTCACAGACTTCATTGATTTTTCATGAAACACTAAATGTGTCAGTGTAGGCTCGTCTGATTTTCTCCCTTTGCTGAGAACTACAGACCCTCAAGAAAGCAAGGGTTCTGCGGCCATTTTACTCACATGCAAGTCATTTTTGATATTCTCCCGGTGTGGGCATGGGAGGGGGCCGAGAAGGCAAAGATTCGATAGCTATTTTTCTAATATTTGGGCCATTTCTGATATTTTCATTGCGTTGAGCATTAAAAGACACCGGATAAGGTAATGGCCATGTAGCTAGCTTGCCCACATGTGAGCCACTTCTGATATTCTGTTCGTGATGAGAACCGGGGACCTCCAAGGAAGCAAGAGTTATATCGCCAATTTGGCCCACATTTGAGCTTTTGTAGCTTTCTCTCCGTGTTGAGCGGTAGGGACCTCCAAGAAGGCGAAGGTTATATGGCCCTTATGCCCATACGTGGCCCAGTGCTGATGTTTTACCCGCGTCAAGACCTAGGGGCCCCAAATGGCAAGAGGTATCTAGCCATCTCGCCTACGTGTGGGCAACTCTTGATTTCCTCTCCTTGCTGAGCACTGTCAACCCCCGAGAAAGCAGGCATCATGTAGCTATGTTGCCCTCATTTGGGCTACTTTTAATGGGCTCCTCGTGCCGAGCACTAGCAACCTCCGGGAAGGCACGTGTTATGTAGCTTTTTTGCCCATATTTATTATTTTACATATTCTGAGCCTTCTCTAATTTGCTCTTTGTGCTAAGCAGTGTACATCTCCGAGGATTTAACAAGCTAGTTCTGCCAATTCATTTTTGTCTTTAGACTCCTAAAAGCTTTGAGCTTTGACCTAGGGGATGTTTTGCACAGCGCGTATACAGCACCAATTATTACATTTTCAGGCACACCTCTAAAAACCACCCACCCACAGAAGCATGCATGATCAACTCAAAACAGCATGGGGTGCAGAATTCGGAACCCTAGGACCCATGGCATGCATCCCACTAAAAAAAAATCTTGGCTAAAAAGATTCTTGGTGAAACAGGACCAAAACTTAGAACCCTAGGACCTGTGGCTACAAATAGCAGACATTTGCCACAGCACATGGTGCGCTCCGCTGGTGTGGTGTCTTGTTTTGCCTACCACCATCACTAGTTCTCATGCCACGAACCGACTGCGGCATACATGTCCGTGCCCTCGGTGTCGCATCATAAATGTGGAGCTACCCAGAGGCTTTGATTACCTCCCGGAAAATCACGCCCCCCGCCCCCGTGCAATCCTTCACCTAATGTTAGGCCAGTCCTCCCCACAGGCAAGGAGACGGGTGGGGCAGTCATAAGTGATGGTCCTCCTTGTTAAGAGAGGGGGGTTTGCACGTTCAGTGTAGCCTCGTGCAACTAGCTTTTCCTTCGCACCTCCAAACCCGTGCACTGGTTCGGATAGTGGTCAATAGCCGTAGGGCTTTGGGGCAACATTTCATGGCAGGTCTCATGGCATCGACCAAAACTACCTCCCTCGCTGCAATAGGGGATGGCGGTTGTGAGATTTGATGCCCCTCAAGCTCTTCAGTCAAAACCAGGATGGCATCACTTTCGGTGTCCTCTATGGCAAAGTCCTTCGGCTTCATAAATTGTTCCATAAACGCTTAGAGTGTCCATTTTACACCACGCTGGGGTGCAGGTTTGGGTATAGGTGCCTCTAGTGTGGGTGGAGGTGCTTGTGGTGAAGGTGCGAGGGAAGGTTGTGAAGATTGGTCAAGTGATTGTGATGATACAAGAGCAATATGGTGCACAACATTGAGAGTCTTGGTGTGGCATACATTTGTGTCTAACCGAGAAAGCAGTGGGGACCAGCACAAATACATAGCACAACACAATAAGTCCTTGTCAAAAGCACATCAAAGTGACGGTCCCACCCATCCCCCCCCACGGAGGGGGGAGGGAGGATTGCAAAGGGGATGAGACCTCATTAGTTAATTGGACTGTAATGATAAGAAAACAAAAAGGTAGCTCCAAAACTTGATCTAGTCTATGGAAATGCTTGGTTGCACCATCATTGCTTGGGCTTGAGCGCACACCTTGACCACCTCACCGTTGGGGGAACTTTTGCCCGGCGCGCTACTTTAATATCTAGTATCCTTTCTTTAGCTCCAAATCTATCCTTTTCTATAGAAGTCCCCGAGGTAGACCGCACTCCAAAGAGGGGGCGGGGGGTTCGCCTTTCAGAGTAGAGACGAAATTTTCCTCGTGGAATTTTTTCGCGCAACCTGACAAATTGTTGACAGCGACAGTGACAGTGACAAGTTGTCTTGCTTGTCCCATCTCGGGCTCCCTGTGATGCTCAAAATGGTTTGCTTCTCGGACTTTTATAAATGTAACCTGCCTATGGTTTCTGTGTTTTAGATACATAACTATAGCACTGTGCTATTCATTTTTTGTCCCACCCATTGCATGTTGGGCATGCCACACAACATTGCATGAGATGTGTGACACGTATGCACACATGGCATACGTGTGCACCATCACTGATGCACATGTATGACATGTGCACCACCAATGAAATGAAAAGAATGGTGTACCACTGCAAAAAATACCCAATTGCACACTTGAAAAGATAAGAGCAAAGCCTAGGAACTCCACATTGTCAACAATGAACCAAAGGTTGGGGGTGTGACAAAATTTTTTCTTAATGAACATTTCCCATCCGGTGTTGGCCCTGCATCAAAATTGGAGTTGTGAGAAAGTTTTTCTCGTACCGAAGTTTTTCTCCGTCAAAGCTGTCCTGAGGCAAATGTAAATCGTGTGCAAAAAAATTCGTCTGATTGCGTAATTTTTTTTGCGGTAAATGCGTGTAACTTTTTTTTGCGGTAAGTTGTGTAAATTGTAAAAAAAAAAAGCTGAAAGCAATGCAACCTTTGCAATATACGCAATATACAGCTGCTGGTTCCATACGGCACCCCATAGCGACCTCAACGATGGTACGCCAAATCCACAAAGCATATAGTACTGCGCGTGGCCACCATTTAGTTGGGACTCGGCCAATATAACATACTCTCACATGGTGTCATTGGCATTGGACACAAAATCAGGCCCAAAGACGCGGCCATGGCCAACATCTAGTGTGGCAGCATTGGGAACAAAATCAGGCTAAGAAAAAGAGTCCTAACAAAGCCATGGCCAACGCTAGTGCCACCATTATAGGCCACCAAGGCAGTGGCATGGGGCCAATATAATCGCAATCTTACACGCCCCACCTTTGGTACCCCAAACGGGCATAGGAAAATGAAGCCCACAAAACATGCACCCGCTACAAGTAGTTGCAGAATGCACGCTTGTAAATCAAGTCCGTTTTTGTGTCGCTAGACTTGGGCTTTGCACCAAGATTGGGGTTAAATTGACAAGCGGCGCACAGCTTTGCTACTAGCTGCTTGGACAGGTCATCAATGAACAGCTGGTCATGCTCCAGCTGTCCAGATGCATCTGCTGGGTAACCATCCAGCACCTTGTGCCACTCTGCAAAATGAGGACCTTGGGACGGGTGTCCTCCTCTGTGGGAGTGGCCATGGAAGGTTGCGGCCTAGCCTCCGGGCTCTCTACGCTCTGCTTGGCGGAGGCCTCCTTGTATTGTTTTTTTGCGGTAAGACGTGTAATTTTTTTTTGCGGTACATGCGTATCACAAAAAAATCGTCACCGTGTAATTTTTTTTTGTGGTAAACCCGTGTACAAAAAGATCGTCAGGTCGTGTAATTTTTTTTTTTGGCGGTAATGCGTATGACAAGCCTACACAACGTACCGCAAAGGAAAAAAATTGCACGACTAGACGATTTTTTTGTTACACACATTTACCGCAAAAAAAATTACACAAATTACAATAGAGGCTCCCCTCACCCTGTGGACCACAAATCTTCCCAACAAAGCGCTGCATAAGCCAAAATATGAGAATTCAACAACACAAAATATCACTCCCACCACTTCCAACCACCGCCCTTGCCACATCATAAACTGGGTGCAAAAGATGGGTCAGATTCTTCAACACAGCGAGAGGTCCTCCAGATTGTTCGGTGAGGGGGGGGCAAAAACAGGCACGGGTGAGGAGGAATGGTCAAACGCCCGGCGCACTAACACTCCCCAGTCAATTGAGCAACTCAGTTGCCCAAGGATGGTTGGGACCCTGATGCACTGCAGCTAGAAACCATGCTCAGCAAACACACCCCTGATGGAGAGATGATCCCCTGCCTGTTCTTCGAATCAATTTGTCCCCCCAGTATCGTTTTTTTTTGGGGGGGCGGGGGTTTGGCTGGTTCCCTGGATCCTCCCTGCCCTCAAGACACGGGCACAGCATAAATCGAACAACCATCTGACGGGCAGAAGCGCGCGGCCCCGCCCCTGGAAACCTGGGTTCAGGCCATGGTCAGCTGGCGAAACCCGCTCACCAGAAGGCAAAAAAGAACACAGCCATTCAGTAAAAGGAACGGAAGCACCAAGAGGTGGCCCTAATGCTGGCACAAAGGAAGATAAAAAGCACATTCAAGGTCAGGGGGCCTCAGCTGTGGACAACACACTCCATGACAGAATAAACCAAGAGGTCACCCAAATGTAAGCAAAAAAAAACGGAAATGGAAAATGGGAAGGCATCTTGGGCAACACTGACACTGGATTGTACAGTATTTCAAAATGAAACTCATGCAGAAGGCACATTTGAGTCACAGACACTGAGCACAAATACTATGCAAAACCAGCATCATTAAGCATCCAATATTTGGGATTTTGGGGTCAGCAGACAGTGGATTGGCTTCATGCCTTGGTTCAAGGGACAGAGGCTAGGAAATCCTTGTTTCGGCTTTCCAACCAGGGCATTCCCAAATATGATTGAGGCAAAAATAAAATCATCAGGAATTGCTACAAAATTTTTTGCCCCATGCCACTGACCAACCGCCCTGGGGTAACCACCAAGCAGCTCTCGCGGCACACTTTTGTGTCTATCTCTGCAAAAATCTGGCCTTAATGGGCCTTGTAGCCTGAGGGGCTGCATCCAGGCATCTCATAAACCATGGCCAAGGCCCCGTCCAGAACCAAACAATCCCAAGCAGTCAGCCATCAACTCATAGAAAACCACAATGAATACACCTAAACAGAAGCTGCACGTAGAGACTTGAAAACAAACCTCAATCACTTTGGTTGCTGGCTCAAAAAGCAGTGCAGGTGCGCTGCGAAACCAGGAGAGAAAAAAAAAGTGCAACGTTAGCACACAAGCTTGCACTATGGTGTTTCACAGGACATGGTGGCCATGTATTGGGCATTGTGGGCATTGTGTACCGTGTCTCCAGGACAAAATGCCAGAAGAAAATTCTTCTACCTTCAGCAATGTCCATGGCCTCCTCTTCCCTCTCTGGAAATCCCCCCACCATAGGGCAGGGGGAACGGTCATCAATTGGCCCTCCCCCCCTCCCAGGAGTTGCACCACAAAATAGCTAACTTGTGGACTTGAGAATGCATGCAAAAGCACATGTAGTGAAATGCAACCTTGTTGCACATCAGCCTTATCCACAGACACTGAGTGCCACTTCTTGTGGGATCACACCACCTTGAATTTTTGCGGATGCTCTGTGGGCAGTGCTGGCTTGACACTTGGCCGCTCAGCGCATAACAGTCCCGTCATCAAAGAAAAACATGTTATTTTGGTGATTGTCTAGTTGCAAAAGGGCAGGCCTCCATACGTGCACATGGGTGAAGACACCTACTCTCAGCACCATCATTACATACCACATGCCCCAAATCAGCACGGCATGGAATGTTTTTATGCTTCCCTCATCCCCCACCCCCATTTTTGAAAGTTTTCCAATTGTTCATGGCTCCCATTGGTGACTACACACACACTCCAATGACATACACCCTTTCCCAGGGCCCGCCCCTACCACAACAATTGTCGGTCATTTCTCACGTTGAATGTTGGCTACCCATTCCTTTCCATGCGGCGCTAGGGATACCTGCTTGCGGAAGTCACCGGAGCAGAACCCTCTGTTATAGCACTCCAAGAATTCCGCTTTCAAAAGACTCACACCATGTGGCCTGGCACGCTGCGCGCCATGCCAATCAGCCAATGGACAATAGCCAGGCGGCCAAATAAACAGGACATTGGGAATGCACAAACTCTCCTTACTCGGAGGGCTCGGCTTCCCAGCCAGCCGTCTGTTTTTTGGGGGGGCTCAGGTTGTTGTTGTTTAACTGGCTCACACAGCACATTGTGCTGCAACAGATCCTCAGGCGGTGCCACCTTTGGTGTTGCTTTCAGGACCTCAGATCTGGCAACATCCTGTTCCAGATTTGGCGCATTCGGAGCGAATTAGACCCCAGCTTCAATTTCGTCGATCCCTAGATGGGAGGGGGCAAGGGGTATCCATGGGCGCCTTTCTACTAATGAATAATTCAACCATCAAACCCAATCACTCAGCAGAACATTGCTGTTGTGGTCCCTGGAAGGCGGGGGGTTTGCACCACAAATCTGTACCTTCTGTACCAAATCTGTAGTATCACAGTGTAAATCAGCTTCGGCGCCTTGCAAAAATTTTCTTTGGCGCCTTCGGCGGCTGGTATTTTCTATGCTTTTTGGGCCAAGTGACGGTCCCCCCCCCCCCGGGGGGATTTGCAAAGAGGGGGGGGTATAATTTGAAGCTGGATGACAAGAATAGTTTCAGTTTGTGAGGCCATATACTCCTCAGCCTAATTTGAGTGCATCTATGGCTCCAGGACAGGGGTCAGGGTCTTGCTTGGGCGGGGGGGGGGGGGGTTCCAGGATCAAGGGTTCGCTCACTTTGGCAGCCCCTGTGCCCTGTTGCCTGCTCACTTCAGCTGCCTCCACATAGGTGCCTCATCCCAGTTGGCCGTGTTTTGTTGACCAGAGCATCCGTCTACATGATACGATACACAGGGGAGGGGTGGAGAGGGTTTTGGGGGGGAGCGCCCCCTCCTCCGACTGGAATGAAAAATTCAAACAAACCCCTAGGCCAGGGGGCAGGGGTGTGCACATGACAACATGTTCGGTGGCCTTGAATTGTGGTGCCCTTGCTTCTTTGCTTTCGCCTCGGTCCCCTTTGCTTTCACATGTTCTCATGTAACGCCAACACCTTCCGTCCCAACTTCACATGTAACTCCACAGCCTCTGTGCTTTCAGCAGAAAATGCATGGCAGCAAGGGGCTGGGCGTCAGTGCGCACTCTCGCAGCTTGCACAAAGGTACAAACCGAAGTCTCTCAGTATTGGACCCGCAAAAACGACGGGTCCAAACCAGGCCCAAAGGTGCAGGAACACGGGGTGCCATGTTTGGACCAGCCTGTGTTCGCGCGGGGGTGTCACAAGTAGCAGACCGTGTCTACTTGGGGCAGACAGTGTCTACAGGATACAGACCGCGATCTCTGTGGTCCACGGGAAAATGGGGGGGGGGGGGGGTACGGCTAAAAAAATTGGCATTCGGTGTACAGTGTGCATGTTCTTGCATATTGGGGGCCTTTGGCCCCACATGGGGCGCTACACGCCCAGGGGGGGGGGGGTGGCAGAGGGAGGTGTTGTTTCTGTCATTTTCAGTGTTTTTACCCTTGTTCTTACAAGGGCTGGGAGGATACCCCCCGCCCCCCGGGACACGAACATTTGCACGCACGCACGCCCACATATAAATTGCGGAGAGGCACAAGGTACGGACTTGCTGTAGTCGGCTCACGGCCCTTGGGTACACATCAAGGCCCTTGGGTACACATCAAGGCCCTTGGGTACACATCAAGGCCCTTGGGTACACATCAACGCACTTGGGTACACATCAAGGCCCTTGGGTACACATCAAGGCCCTTGGGTACACATCAAGGCCCTTGGGTACACATCAAGGCCCTTGGGTACACATCAAGGCCCTTGGGTACACATCAAGACACTTGGGTACACATCAAGGCCATCCTCACGTCGCCCCCACAACTCGTTTCCGCTGATGTGAACCAGACCGTCAGTACCAAACTCTCGCACCGTTCGCACCGTTTGCATACCACAGCAGCCCTGTGAGACCTCAGGCCAACGGGGTGCAGGGTACAGAAACAGAAGGGGTCGTGGATCAAAATATAAGCCCACATGCAGGACACGAACGCACCACAAATCATACAAGATTCAAGCACGCGCTCCTGCTCATGGGATTGCTGAGGTTGGCAGATGGGTGCTGGAGTGCGCCGAGCACCACGTAGAACAACCGTGACCTCAGAGCCACTAAAAACTGGGGCTGGATTGTGGATTGGATGCAGACCACGACTTAGCGAAAATGTGGGCAATTTTCCAATCGTCCAGTCAAACATTCATCTAAAGGTTGTCCCTGGCAAATAGAAAAACCTGTTCATCCGCCATCGGTGCTGAATGAAAAAAAACTTGGCCATCAACCTCCAGCGGTTGGCAGCAACCTGCCGCAGTTCAACGCCCGCCCAGAGGGACGTCCTTGGCGGGCTATCCATCGTAGAAAATATTCTCCCTGTAAAAGCACTGCCCTGCATGGCGGCAGCAAATTTTACAGGCTCCCCATCTGTCAGTGTGAGCAGCAACCGGGGCGCCTCACGGGCAGCCGCCAGCTGCCATCACTGAGCTGCCAAATGACGTTGGTCAAACTCAGTGCAGCAACTCCCCTGAGCCGTCGGTTGACCGGCTGCTGTCAGTCCCTCGCCATCTGCGGTCACAGATGAAAGGTGTCGGTAAGCGCCGGCTGTTGTATGAGGGAGGGGGTTCAGGGGCAGGGGTGTCCAAGAGGTGGGGGCGACGCCCATCGTCGAGCGCGGCTGCAAGAGGAGGCAGCAACCAACACGCCGTTGCTCGGTGACCCGAGAATTGCTCCCATAGAGGGTGGGGGGGGGGGGGGGGGGGGACGAAGGCCCCATGAGCGAGGGGCTGCTGTCCCGGGGCTGCCCTGAGGGACAAACGGGGCTCGACCCGAGGCTCAAGCCGGCATTCAGACCAAAAAAGCAACACCTCTTCCCGAAGCACATTGTTCGGGGGGGGGGGGGGGGGCTGCGGCACATTGTTGGACACTTGAGGCATGGGATCCACGGCAGGGTGTGCGTGGGGTCCGTGGCTGCGTGTCTGGGGGGGGTGTGACCTAATTAAAAAACAGACAAATGCAAACCAGAGGTAATGCACTCCACAGTCAGGCATAAGTGCATCTTTATTCTCTATGCCAAACCTGCGTGTCTGGGGGGGGGGGGTGCAGAAGTGGGCCGGGGGGGGGGCGGGGGCTAGGCCGTTCGTCCAGCTACTTATCCTGCTTCCATGCGGCGAGGGCGGTGGCGCTCTCCAATCCGAAGACCTCCACGCGCGGCACCCCGACCTTGCGGGCGTAGCCGCGCTCCGGGATGCGGGACACGGGGGTGAGGTTGGTGACCCACTGCGCCGCGTGCCGGTCGTTGGGGTTCTTGAGTTGGTACGACTGGAACTTGTTCAGGGCGGCCTCGTAGTTCCGCTCGTGCAGGAGCCGGAGGGCGGGTGCCAGGGGGTCGTCGTCCAAAGGCGGGCCCTCCTCCACCGCGAAGACCTTCTCGGACACCGGGTTGTTGGGGAACAACACGATGTCGATGGGGCGCGTGGCCGCACGGTCGAACAGCGTGCTGGACAGCTTCTGGTTGCACACCACCTGCAGATGACATGGCCTTCCGTGTGGAGGCATCCAGTGGAGTGGCAGTGCAGTATCTGCGGCGAAGTGCCTCCCGTATTTGGCTGCTGCCAAAACCCGAGCATTTATTGCAGCATGCTGGAACGGATACGGATGGGCACTGCATGGGGCTTGCTGTTCCAAGCTTGCCTGGTCAGGCTGCGCTTAAAGGGGGGGGGGGGGGGGGCTGCATCACACCAACAGACACGTACGTTCACGGGGACGCTCTCTGCTTCCTGGTCATGGGACCTTCTCTACTTCAAAGGTTGGCGGTTATCGGCGGTTGGCTGTCGGCGGTCCCTGGGGGCTTTCCTTAGCAAAAAAAAAATTTGGCTTCTTAAGGACCTCCTCAAGAAAAAGACAAACAAAAAGGGTTCCGTTGCATAGTTTTCCCAAAAAAAGCACGCGGAAACTCATATGTTCAACCATGGTTGGTGGCGGTTGGCGGTTGGCGGTTGGTGGTCCCGAAGGACGGTCCTTAGCAAAGAAAAAAAATTGGGTTTCTCAAGGACCGCCCTGAGCCCTGAGCCCTGGCCCTGATGGCTGAGAATCCTATCCCCCTTCCACTCTTCCAGCAGCACAGGCAAGGGAATCCATCATCAGTGTATGTTGTGCTGGGCTAAGGTCGTGCTTGTGGGCACTATCTGTAGAATGTAGGACGGGGCAATCTTGGGGCAATCTTGTGCACCACAACCAGCGACCTTCTCAAGTTTCTGGAGGAGGAAGTCCAGCCACAATCCAGATAATTGGGACTACCAATGACCTGTACAATAAAAACATAAAAATGATGATTCACGGAGGGCGAATTTTTGCATTGGATGTTTTGAATTTTCTTTTTGCAAAATTTCTGGGAAAGCACCCAAACATGGAATATTATAGAGATACATTTGTTGCGATTTTTTCTTCAAAATTCATTTTTGTGGAGCTGTTCTTGGATGACTGTGCTGAAATTGGTTTTATTTTTTTTTGGCGTTTGGCCTTCTTTTGGGGGTGTGTGACCTAATTAACCTCCTTTGGGGGGGGGGGGGGCGTTGGCTGGGACCCCCCTCCTCCTAGGGTCCCGCATAGTCCCGGCCAAAGGCGGGCCGAAATTTTTTTTAATTTCTAAGCATGAATCCTCTTGGCGCCAAAGGCACCAAAGCAAAATTTTAGCTGTCAGCCTCAAACATCGGAAGCCCCCCCCCCCCCCCTCCTATGGTGTACAGCCGTTCTAATACATCACTGGCCGCGGGGGGGGGGGGTTCTTTCATTTTGTTTCTTCAGTGCTTCTGAAACTGACCAAGGGGACCTTGGACTCTGGGGTTGCAATCCATATCTCCACAAACACACAAATGTGGCTGGATTGCAGTCCGTAACACAGACATGCAGACCAGCAATCAAGCGTACCGGATGATTCTGTCTACCAGTCTTGCCACAGACAACAAACAGCAGGAGCGAAATGCGTTGGGGCCGAAATATTGCCTTTGCATCATTTACTCGCAGAATTACACTTGGACAACCTCCACCATTGGACTTTAGGATTCCATCGTTCGGTGATGTGTCAACCCGCCTCAACAGGTCTTTCCATGAACAACATCGACAAGGGCATTTTCCTGTTCACCCACACTGTGGGCGAGCGCAACGGCCCCTGTGCACGGCGAGTTTTTGGTGTTGGGCCTTCGAGTGCCACACAACGCCGATTCCCAACAGGAGGCAACACCCACAGGGGCGCAGTGTCAGTGTGTCCCCGTTTCCTGTCGCATTGTTGGCAGTACATCACATGGGCCATCGCCCACAGAGAGGATGACCGTGTTCATTTGTTCCCCAAGGAATGCTTCCTTCCCCACAAGTTGTTTGGGTGGCCCCTCATGGGAGGGTCAGGGGCACCTTCCCCCCTCCTGAATGGGGAGGGCCGTTGCCCTCCTCTATGTGGTCACAGAGCAGTGAAACAGGGACAGTCTGGGGGTTCCATCGCCACAACCTACCAAGGGAAAGGGAGGGCGTGCAGGGAGGCAAGGATAGGCCAGGCAGGGATAGGAAGGGTGCAAGGTGGTGAGAGGCCGATGGGCACTGCCGCCTACAGAGGAAATGAGTTCAAGGAAAGGACAAGAGGAAAAGATGAGAGCCCAATAGGCGCCGCCAGCTTCAAACAGCAAATCATGCCAACCCCCCCCCCTTCCCCCTCCTTCACCCCCAACCCAATGGTGGACAGCCCATCCACCCACCC
Organism: Eutreptiella sp. 'Long Island Sound 2002'; assembly: GCA_964036045.1. NCBI lineage: Eukaryota > Euglenozoa > Euglenophyceae > Eutreptiales > Eutreptiaceae > Eutreptiella > Eutreptiella sp. 'Long Island Sound 2002'. The sequence continues at coordinate 10,114,443 of OZ038382.1, read as the reverse complement.
ATCCACATGTGGAGGATTCCCTCCTCAAAAGGTGAACAAGCACCGTGCGAACATTAAATTTTATTTTATTAAATTTATTCTATTCCTGTGCGAGGTTTTTTCGTGATGAACATTTTTTGGGCTAGCCAACGCCCCTGAGCTTCGTTGGTGGTGGAATGACTCTGGGCAGCTCGGAATGCCAGTTGCGTTCCAGGGGTGTCACAAAGAACCTCAAACCCTGACAACAACACCAACAACAGCCCCTCTGCAGCCTCAACAGCCCCTCTGCGACCGTTGGTCCAGCGATCCTAACTGAACCTCAACCACTCTGGAGCACTCTGCATATTGACAAAATCCTCAACAACCTTATGAAACCTCAACATTACTTCGCAACCCCCCCACCCAAAAACACATCCCTTGACTCAAGTGCTTCTCGTCAAGCAGCCCACACCTTCACATCCAGCACTGATGCCAGGTCCCCCAGGTATTGCACCTCATTAATTCCGTCACCTGCCAGGGCAATCATCTTGCGTTGACCAGCTCCAAGAGGACCACTGGCGACGTCGCCCTGCCACAGCGCAACCCGCACCGCTACGCCCTCCCCCGCAAGTGGCTCCTCCAGACTTTTGACAATCGCGTGGGCGGCATTGACTGCGTTGGACAACTGTGCCCGCTTCACAACATTCCAACTGGCAACAACCCAGCCAGGGCCGAACACATCCACAACTCCCTTCGTGTTATTTACTTCCTGGATAGGGGATGCAGGCAGGGAATCGCATGCAGGGGCTGTGAGCCACGCGACTACTGCTGAGGGGTAAAGCGGCGGGAGGCAGTTTTGGCAGTTGCAAATGCCACTGCCAGGGTTGGGGGTGTTGAAACCTGCCGTTTTGGGATGTAAACAACAAAAGTGGAAAGGGGGGTGAGACCTACTTAAAGAGTGAGGATTGGAATGGGGCTGAAAATTGATGGTACGGACAGACAGACAGTACAGCAATACAAATTGAGGTAATGCACTCCACAGCATGGCATAAGCGCATCTGGAAGTGGAAAGGGAGGGGGGGGGGCAAGCGAAACCCTGGTTGTAGGACGTGCTGTGAGCAGGGCTTCCCTCCTGTGTGACATTCCGTCTGGTTGTTGTTCCTTTATGGGGCCCTGGACAGTCACCCGTTCTTCCCTTCGCATGTTGCGTCGGGTCGCTGCTTTCTGCCGGCCGCTGCAGCCGGTGCTCTTGCTGGTGTCGTTTCCGCGTTCGCGGAGCTCAGTAGTTGGTGTATTGGGGCTGTGCTGAATGTGGCATGGTGTGCCGTTTGCGCGTCAGCGGCGCCCAATAGTTGGCGTATTGAGGATGTGCTGGTTGTTGCCGGGGTCGTTTGACTGTTTTTGCTGTCCATGCGCCTCTGTCCACAGGCCGTCCATAGCCTGCCTCGCTGTGTTTGTGTGTGTGTGAGGCCCAGGTGCCCTGTTCCTCCACGCACTGTCCCGGCCGTCCACCATATGTCCTTTTCCCCCTCACGGTTGGTCTGCCCCTGATGGGCTCCCGCTCCTGTTGCGCAAACAGCCCATCTGGGCTGCGGGAGACACCCCCCACCTGATGCCGGTTGAGCAGGGGTTGCCCTGGCACCCCCCCTCCTTAGTTCTCTCCGTTACTCTCGCTCTGGGACAATTCATTGGTTGTGGCACTGGCACTCGCATTCGGCTGACACGCCATACCCTCCCGGGCATTCAGCCAAAAGGAGGAGGAGATGCGCCAATCATCGCCACCGCTCGACGTTCCCATGGTGCCGACGGTCCACACCAGACCAGCGGAATAACATGTGCCAGCGCGGTGGTGCCTTATCCACTTGCAGTGCATGAACCATTGCAGCAAAAAACTAATGCTTGCAATGCCGTTTTGCTTTCTGGCATTTCTAGCGCATACCATGCATATCTAAAGCCTTAATGATTTGGTTTGGAACTGCATGGTGTGCACATAGCAATCCGCACAGATTGCACAGATTGCTGAGTGCTGTTGCACATTGCACTTTTAGACCAATAATTATCCAATACTTTGTGGTGAACAACAATTTTTAGATGTCGAATATTTGTCAAAAAAATTGTTGTCCACCCAAACTTGTGGACACATCTTTTCTTGGATGGGGGGTGGGCTAGAGTTGCAGGAGGAAGGTTTGCAGGAGGTACAACAGGGTAGCACCAGGGTAGTACAGGGGCTGGGTGAGTGCCACTCGTCCCTGGGGGGTTTTCGGGGGTGCCTGCTGTTTGACTCATGGGAGGCTTTGTGTGATTGCTGTGAAATCTTGGAGGATTTTGGATTGCTGCTGCTAATTCTTGGTGGGCTCTGGATGACTGATGCTACTTCCTGGGGAGACGGGGATGGGGGCTTGGACCTGGTACTGCTGCAACCCACTCCCCGACTATCTGTAATTGTGGCTGGCATTGTGCCGTTTGTATTTTTTCGTGTATATCTCATTTGTGCAGTGTGCCAACGGCTACGAAATGTAGATGAGGTCACAGCCCCGTGACTTCTGCCAAGGGAGGACCGGATCTACCCATGCAGGCTCACGGGATCACAGAGCCTTTCCAGGGTGGACTGAATCAGCCATATGTTTTCCCAACACACTGAAGTTCGGAGGGTGCTCAGCACCACTGGTGTGGAAAATGTAACACCACGCCAGGAAGGGAGGGGGTTCGTGAAATCTTTCCTGCAGAAACAACCCTGAGCGTGCAGTGCACTGACCAGTAACACCGAGGCGACCAACTCATTGGTAGCGTGGACCATCAGCCCCATGTCGCCGGCGCCTGTGTTTGGGAGGACGACTTTGGCCAGCATCAACACCCCATTGGAGATCTTCATGCCATTCGTCGGACCACCACCACCAGAGAAATTGGTGGAGCCCATCGAGAGGATGGATTGCTTCGACGCCCGGCGGGCCTGCTTCGAGGTTGGGCGCTGAGGAGCCGCGGTCGGCGGTGCCAGTGCCCGGCCCTCCAGGCCCTTGGGAATGACGACGTACACGTCCACAGCCTCGGTGATACCCTTCAGCTTGTGCATCCCACAAGGCACCAGCTCGGCGCCCTCACAGCTACCACCCATTTTCCGAAAGGTGGCGGCCGAACAGACCACTTGCCCCCCAACAGGAAGGCCAGATACTCGAGCTGCCATGTTGACCATGGGCCCGTAGTAATCCTGGCGAAGAAGAAGGAGGGTGGAGGCCGGGGCGAGCAAGAGGGAGGGAGGCGGGGAGGGGGACAGGGGTCGAGAGGGAGGGAAGGAGGGAGGAGAGTGAGGCAGGCAAGGAAGGGGGGTGCAACCTAATTAGGAGGTTGAATTGAATTGGATGAAAAACAGACAAACAGTGCTGCAAAATGAGGTAATGCACTCCACAGTAAGGCACAAGTGCATTTTTACTCTCGATGCCAACCCTGGTTAAACCTCAAGACAAACAGTGTGGCAAAGAGGGGGCAGGGGGGAGGGGCAGGAGGCAGGCAAGGGAGGAAGAGCGGGAAGGGGGGGCAAAGAAAAGGAAGAGGGGGGGGAGGGCACCTTGCGGTTGGTTGTGGGGTCCACTTCAACAGAGCAGCGCCCGAAGTGAGCGCCCATGCGCACCCGCACCCCGTTCCAGACCACCTTGCCATCCGATGTCTCCTTCTTCCCATCGGGCAGGGCCAGTAGCTCGGCGGGCCATTCTACGTTCAGCAAGGCCTTCTGCGCATCAATGCACCAGCCAAGCGCATGCGCTGGGTCCGTGAAGGCCACCATGAACGCGTCCCCCTCCGTCTTCACCTCGTAGCCGTTGCGGTCCGCAATGCACTTCCGCATGACAGTGTGATGCGCCTTGACGGCCTTCCGCATGGCGGGGCCACACGACTCCCACAGCGACGTACTGTTCTGGATGTCCGTGAAGACCAGCGTGACGTCCTCCTGGGGGGAAGCGCACACAGGTGGGCGCTTGCATGCCAAACGGCCAAAGGAAACGACGCACTGCGCCCCGGCCTGCACGGAGTCCTGCGCGTCTGAGTCGGACACGGGGTGCAGCTGGTTGCTGCTGAGTTCCGGGTGCGGCTGGAGCGGCTCTTACCGAGTGGCAGATGGCACGGGGCTGTTTCCTGCCCAAACTCAGTTCCCCCTGCCGCACGGTGGTGGCATGCCTGCTGCCTCCGTATCGCCCCCACACCCGCCTCCCCTCACCTACTGCCATTTGTATCGACGCTCTCTGTCACAGTCGACGATGTTTGGGCGTTCCGGCAGACGGGGGGGCGAATTCAAACCCCCTCACTCGTTGCGCAAACCCGGTTTGCTTTTGAAAAGCCAAATCCGCAAACTCGGGGCGACTTCGGCCTCCGACTTCGAAATGCTGACGGCAGCCCGAAACCCCATTTGAGACCAGCGGGACACAACAATGTAGGCGATGGTGCATTAAGAGCACTTGTTTTGCGCATTGCCGAGGGGCCACCCATATGGTGAGCCATAGGAAAAAGATGGGGGTGGGCGGGCTTTCAACTCCGGGGGGGGGAAGGGGGTCGATACAGCCCTCTGGCTAAACCTCCCCCCTTCCCCAAAAAGGGCTCAATTGACGGGCCCCCCAAAATCCTACCGAGACTGACCCCCCAGCCCCGAAGGTGACCTGAACCCAAAACTCGGCAACAAATGAAAATGCAAATTCTATTGCCTTCGGCAAGTCCACCTCGCAGAGAATCTACCGCGAGCAACACACACCCAAAATAGGGTGGAAACTACATAAATACCGGCTAAAACATGCTTTACATACCTTGGATGATCATTTTAGGTGATCACGGTATCAAAAAATACAAGTTTCGAAAACTTCGATTTTTGAGCTGCCCACGGTGACAAACTGCATAAGCAGGTTGTGTACCAATCCCTTGGGAGACCCCCCCCCCTTGGACCTAATACCCAAATCGGGTGAAAAACACGTAAATACGGCCTAAAACATGCTTTACATACCTTGGATGGTCATTTTAGGTGGTCACAATATCACAAAAACATGTTTCAAAAACTTCCATTTTTGAGCTGTCCCGGGTTGAAAAACTGCATAAGCAGGTTGTGCACCCGTCCCTTGGGAGACCCCACCCCCCCCCCGACCTGATACCCAAATAGGGTGAAAAACACGTAAATACGGCCTAAAACATGTTTTCCATAGCTTGGATGGTCATTTTGGGTGGTCACAATATCAAAAAAATATGTTTCGAAAACTTCCATTTTCGAGCTGTCCGGGGTGAAAAACTGCATAAGCAGGTTGTGCACCCGTCCCTTGGGAGACCGCCCCCCCCCCCCGACCTAACACCCAAATCGGGTGAAAAACACGTAAATACGGCCTAAAACATGCTTTACATACCTTGGATGGTCATTTTAGGTGGTCACAATATCACAAAAACAAGTTTCGAAAACTTCGATTTTTGAGCTGTCCGGGTTGAAAAACTGCATCAGTAGGTTGTGCACCCGTCCCTTGGGAGCCCCCCCCCCCCCCGACCTGATACCCAAATCGGGTGAAAAACACGTAAATACGGCCTAAAACATGCTTTCCATAGCTTGGATGGTCATTTTAGGTGGTCACAATATCAAAAAAACAAGTTTCGAAAACTTCGATTTTTGAGCTGTCCGGGTTGAAAAGCTGCATGAGCAGGTTGTGCACCCGTCCCTTGGGAGACCCCCCCCCCCCCCCCCGGACCTAACACCCATATCGGGTGAAAAAGCCGTAAATACGGCCTAAAACATGTTTTCCATAGCTTGAAATGTCATTTTGGGTGGTCACAATATCAAAAAAACAAGTTTCAAAAACTTCGATTTTTGAGCTGCCTGGGGTGAAAAACTGCACAAGCAGGTTGTGTACCTCCCCATTCACTAGGCCATTATTGGTGGAAACAGTCATTTCGCGTCTTTGGCACGGGTTGTGAACGGCCATAAGCAAGGCTAGACACTGCAAAAAACGTCCTTTCGTATCCTAGTAGGCATATACTGTCACAAAATCCCCACTCGCACCCCAGGAGTGGATACCACGGGTTCACCGAGGTCGCCAAAACCGCCCACATAGCAAAAATGGCTGAAAAGTGCATAAACTGAATAAGCGCTCGTCCCACTCCGCCCCATACAAACCCCATAGAGTCGGGACCCGGAAACACTTTTTCGGCTCAAAATCGAAAAAAACCAAAAGATTCATGATTTTCGACCCAAAAAAAAGGGG